>JAFEMH010000142.1:600000-840000 GCA_022495995.1 Adenophora triphylla var. japonica | reverse complement strand
AGGGATATCACAGAAGTTATATTGTTGACCTAGGGCTCTAGTCAAATCATTTTGCAAACACAATTAGGGTTTTTTTCTATGCAAATTAGGCGATCCAAGGAGCGATTTCACAAGGCTTTGAAGATGACCTGGCACAAAAGGAAAATTAAGGGTTGCATTTATCCTGGGACACCCGATTACGGTATTTATTCCACTTAAATTGTTAATTTTATTGTTGTCTAGATCAATACATGTAATATTGTTTGACAATGATTTAGAGTGGTTTGACAATGATTAACTTTAAACACAATTCATAAATCTGGTAAACCTATTAAGATCAAACATATAATACAAATTAGTTTGAACTATGAAGAATAAAGAAAATGCAAAAATTAAAGAACACAAGATTTGGAGTGGTTCAATCGTAAATGATCTACGTCCACTACCAAGATAGTTAGTCTTGGATTTTCTAACTACCAGATTTTGTATTAGATATTGAGCAGGATTACAAGGTTACAAGAATCAAATACAAATCTATAATTTAAACAATAAAGCAAATCCTACACTATAACCGGTGTATCTTAAAGGATATAATATATGTGATTAATCAAGTGAGGTGTGTGTATGAATATTAAGATTCAAGGCTCTATAGATCTATATGATTTAGGGCTCAATAAATATGATGTGTTACAAAGGCTTTAATTTCTGGGCTTGGAAATTTGTTCTTGAAGCTATGAAGGTTTGAAGATGAAGATTAAAAGGATTCTGGAAATTTAGAAATTTCTTCAAATCTTCAAAGGACTATTTTAAATGGATATTCTCAATCAATCTTCAAATGATGAAGATTAGGGGTATTTATACCCGTCCACCAAAAAGTAGCCATTTGAAACAGTTGTAGCAAGTACAGTGATGGCATGGTCTGGTTGCACCACGTGTCCACTTTTGTCCTTTTGTTCAGAAGTTGTTGATAAGGTTATACGAATCTCATACGACATTCTGGAATGAAGGACACCTGTCACCTTTTCAAATTCTTTTAAACTCTGAGTGATTGTTAGACACATTGATTGAACTCGTAGTTGACTTAACGTTGCTGACATGGATCAATCAATCAAGATGGTACAATTTCTTCAAGTCTTCAATCATTGGATGAAGTGCGGTCTCATATATGAGGTTTGCCTTACGGTTTGCTAAGTGCGGTTCATGTTGAGGTTTGCACAAGTGGTAGTCTAAGTGCGGTTTCGTTCATGAGGTTTGCACTAGCACTGCGGTTTTGCATGACTTCAAAACCTATTGACTTGAAACCTCATATCCAATGCATTTGTGCCAGTCTTCAAGCCTAAGTAATCTTATTCTATAAATTGGACTTGTACTAAAAATTGAAGTCTAAGATTTATTACATATGGGCCTAAAGTCTAGAAAATATAAATGAGGTTATGGTATCAATCAAATTAAAGCTAAGGCAAGGAGGGTTAAAGTATGCATATCCAACAATCTCTCCCTATTTGATTGATGCCATTACCTACTATAGCCAAGGTAAAACATTGTACTTGGTAAAAACATGTCCATAATACTTAACATGGTTGAATGAACGCTCGCCGAAATTGTAATAAAAATAAGGGAGTCGCCACGCCGTTTTTAGAGGAAACATTGAAAACCTTTTGAAGTGAGAAAATGGGTCCGGGGGTCAGGTTACGTGTTGGGAAGAACCGAGAGTTCACCCGACACGCCTCGTCCGTAGACGAGTCTTTCTATGTTCAACATTTAATCCATTCAAAAGTGTGTGTAAAGTGTGTATGACAATATATGTGCAAAATGCATAAGAGTGCTTTATTTTATTACTCACAAAAGGGGAATACAACTCGTAAGCCATTGACTCTGGGAGGCTACATCCCACTTTACATCAAGGATTGAATACAGATTACAACTGAAAGTGAACCTTCTGCACATGGCTTATTGTGTCGCGTGACACAGGACCTGGTGGGTCAATTGTGTCGCGTGACACTACAAGGCGCTATGCAGGGGTTTTACAAATACTCAGACCACAACCTCATAATCGCCTCAGATGAGTGCAGATATTGAGGATCTACAATCTATTCTGAGTGACAAACAAACATGATCAACAAATTACAACTGAAATGAAGATCCTCTGCAGATGGTCACCATGTGTCGCGTGATACAGGACATGCTTAGCATGATGTGTCGCGTGACACATGTTTACCGTTTGCAGGAACCTTACAAATTGATGAACAAAATCAATAGATACCAGATCCAATCAAATCATCATACCAAATCAATTCAATACAGCACGAATCAATACCAGATCGGCCAAAGGAGTATGGATATGGGAGATCCACACTCCCTTGACAACCAAATTGCAATTACAAATAAGATCACATTATGAACACACAATTGGATCAAGCAAATCGCATTTAAACAGAGAGATGGCAGTTGCCACCTGATAATTGAAGCGGATAGAGCTCAATTACCAGGTGGAGGGGGAGGAATTGCAATTAAGCAAGTAGTAAGCAAGAGAGAAAGAGAGAAATGGACTTGTTACCCTTGTAGATCCACCACCAATACACCAAGTTAGGTGTATTGGCCTTCAATTCAGCTTCTGGACGTGGAATCGAGCACAGGTGGAGTGCTAACCTTCATATCTTCAATAGCTTGGGTTATAGAAAGGTAGGTAGGGTGAATTGGATGAGAGAGAGGTAGAATTGAGGTAGGATTGGTTGGTTTTTTGTGTAGAAGGAGGAGAGAGATTGGTTCTGGGGGGATTTTGACAGAGTGACGTTAGGAGGGAAAATTGGGATCCATTTCTGAGAGGGGGAGGGTCTTATTTATAGGCTGCAGTTAGTAGCCTCAATGTGTCGCACGACCTTAAGTATCCACTTTCTAGGCCTCGAGTTGTCGCATGACACAAGGTGGCTCAACTGCTTTTGGCGCCAAAACCAGATTCTGGAACCTTCAGGGAAAATACCCAAAAAGTCCAAAAGGTTTTATTCCCAAGAGGTCCTTTGGCATGAGTAAGGTACCAAAAGGTACTTCCTTCGCGGGAAACTTATGAAATGTTTCCGAATGTCTCGGGATAGACCGGGAATTTACCAAAATGCCCCTAAATACAATTTTATTATATTAAAATGCATCTAAAAGGGTTGCGAATTGGATTGGCGTACTTACAGAGCCCCTCGGCAACGTCACTTTTGGAAAAAAGTGGGATTGTCGATAAAATAAGACCCAATTCCAATGAGCATCATGGGATAAGGCAACGGGCTAGAAGGTGAATCTGGGGAATCGGATGGCTAGACCTTTCTGAGAAAGGATTCCTACGTATCCCTTAAAAAGGGAATCAAGCCAAATCGTAGTTCGGAATTACCAAAAACTGACTACAAGCAAGAAAGGGGTAGAGATGTGTCTTCATACCTTTACTGTGCTTACCTGTGACTTCTTGAGGGGTCGATACTACTGCGGTTGGCTAGTAGCTGCCTTTGGTGCCGGAGTTGTAGGCCGAGGAGGGTCTCATCTTTTGCAACTGGTATTGGCGAGTAGCTGCCGGAGGGTCTCATGCTATCGCTGTTGACGGGTTGTAGCTGCCGGTAGGTCTCATGCTACAACTGGTCTTCGTGGATGCCGGAGGGTCTCATACCACTTTGTTGGTGCAGGGTAGCTTCCAGGGGTCTCACGCTACTGCTGCTGACGGGTTGTAGCTGTCATGTTGCAACGGGTCTTTTGTGGATGCCGGAGGGTCTCATACCACTTTGTTGGTGCAGGGTAGCTGCCAGGGGTCTCACGCTACTGCTGCTGACGGGTTGTAGCTGTCGGAGGGTCTCATGCTACAACGGGTCTCTTGTGGATGCCGGAGGGTCTCATACCACTTTGTTGGTGCAGGGTAGCTGCCAGGGGTCTCACACTACTGCTACTTTTCCTTTTCTTTGGGGATAAGTATAGCTGCCAGGGGTCTCACGCTACTGCTTTCCTGCTCTTTGGGGATAAGTATAGCTGCCAGGGGTCTCACATTACTGCTTTCCTGCTCTTTGGGGATAAGTATAGCTGCCAGGGGTCTCATGCCACTGCTTTCCTGCTCTTTGGGGATAAGTATAGCTGCCAGGGGTCTCATGCCACTGTTTTCCTGCTCTTTGGGGATAAGTATAGCTGCCAGGGGTCTCACGCTACTGCTTTCCCTTTTGTTGTTCTTTTATCGGTTTTGCTGCTGGACGGTCTTTGTTGCTTGTTGATTTTTGTGTCCTGGACTTCTCTTGGTAAGCCGGGATTACGCTTTGTCTGTGCCTCGAGGCTACTGATCTTTGGGATTTTTGCTTGGTAAGCCGGGGACTCTGCTTTCTGGGGAGCTGGCTTTTTGGAATTTTTGCTTGGTAAGCCGGGGACTCTGCTTTCTGGGGAGCTGGCTTTTTGGAATTTTCGCTTGCAAGCCGGGGACTACGCACGGGAGTTGGCTTTTTTTTTTTTTTTTTTTGTGCTTTGGGGCCGTTGATTTTTGTGTGCTCTGCTTGGTAAGCCGGGGACTCTGCTTTCTGGGGAGTTGGATTTTGCTTGTATTTTGGGGCCACTGATCTTGGAACTTTACTTGCATAGGGAGCAGGTTCCGGGTGGTGCTTTGGGGCCACTCGATCTGGGAACTTTGCGTACTAGGGAGCAGGTTCCGGGTGGTGCTTTGGGGCCACTTGTCTTGGAATTTTTGATCTTGGTGTGCTCTGCTTGGGAGGCTAACATAGATACGGACTCTTTTCTCTCTTTTTTTCTGGCTTTTCCTGAGGCCCAGTCTTCAAGGATTGACGGGACTCAGTTGATCATTGTACCTGCGAGGGTGGATGTGGCTGCCGGAGGGTCTTAGGCTATTACTGCTTGTTGGGAGGTAGATGTCTAGGATCTCATGCTACCATTGGTTCTACTGAGGGATAGGTTGTGGTTGCCGGAGGGACCTCTACCACTTGTCGATGCTTGTTGGGTGGCCATTCACGGGACGGCCTTTGCACGATAGGCTTTTGAAGTCGTCGAGACCGATGAGCATTATTGCTTGGATTCTTGTGGCAGCTGGGGCTCTTTTCTTTGACAAGCATTGTTTGAGGGCTGAGGCTACCACTTGTTAACGTTTGCTGGGGAGATTGACAGATGCAGACTCTTTGTCTCAGTTTATCATGCAGAATAGGCTTTTAAAGTCGCCGAGACTGGTGAGCCTTGTTGCTTGGATACTGGGGCAGCTGGAGCTCTTTTCCTTAACAATCATTGCTTGGAGACTGGGACAGTTGGAGCTCTTTCAGATGATACTGGTGAGATCGGATGGCTGGACCTTTGGAGAAAGGATTCCTACGTATCCCTGGAGGGAATCAAGCCGGTCGTAGTTCTGGGCCTTATGAAGATAATAGAGGCGGGGTCTGCCACCTGCGGGGTTTGGAATCCCTGTCCAAGATTGTAATTCGAGGGGCAGTCCTCACGATCACATTACGATCACCTGATTATTGTATCCTGCGGGGGGAAAACACAACACTCAAGACACTTTGCACTTTATTTAACCACTTGCTTATGCGTTATTAATCTTTTGTTGCACAAGTCCATCTCAGCTGGGGAGAATAGGAAGTAGGGATTTGGTATGGCTTGACGAGTAGATATGTCTGTATCAGTTGCTCTATGTGGGGTCATATATAGAACGAAATTGTTTATAATGAGGTGGACCCTCTTCCATTATAGGATGATACGGTGCAGCTTAGACAAGTCGGGGACGCTCCCGGGAGTACAGATTGCAGCAAGTCCATTGCTAGTGAGGACAGAGTGTATCGTGCGTCTGAGACAGCAAGCAGCAGAGGGGGCAGAGAGCAATCCCGGCTTGGCGAAGCCCCAGTTGACAGTGCAAAGCAATCTTGGAGGGAATTTGGTAAGGAGAGCCGGAGGGATACCTTAACCAAAACCCCAGCTTGAGGAAATTCCGTGCAGCTTCATTGCAGACAGAGTCATCTTGTGGCCATGGAGGCAACCCATCATTTCAAACCGCAGTCAATCAGTCACTGGACAAGACTCGGAAATGTTTACGTGCAGGGGCATATCTTTCGAATGGTGGGAAATGAATCCCGAACTTCTGTATGACACTCTCGCTTTAGGTTTGACTCTTTTGGGAGAGTATAAGCATCACAAGGTGTGAAAAGGTGTATGAAAGCCCCTGCTGACCGATACAGTGTTTAGCTCTATCTTCCTATGATGTAGAAAGAGAAGACTTTTCGAGACACTTGAAAACTTGTCTTATTCGTGATGATCATAAAGCTGCTTAAAACCCTTTATTGATGTTCGGGTTACTCAACCGTCAAAGCTGATATGAACAAATGTTTTTATCGATCCTGAGGAGAAAGCCCACTGATATCGAGAATCAAACTCGAAGAGATGAACAGTGTATGGGCATGGTCCTTGAGGAGACCGGATTTTCTGAGATCTGTTTGCGATTTCGACCGGACCAGTTATGGTTGCTTACGTTCCCCTCCATAGGAGGAGCTCAGGTCGCCGTAGTTCGGGCTCATCCCGAATGAAGAGAATGAACGTTGGAATTTGAGGATTTGAGGAATTTTGAGAATTTTGAGAATTGCAAAACATGTCCTCTTGGAGTGTCGATGGGAGACACAGATGTGAAGCCCCAGTGGGACGTTCACGGCGAGTGTTTGCGAAGGAGAAATGAAATATGCTCACATACAACGTCGAATGAATGGACAGAATTTGCACAATCTTCGCTTGATAATCTTTTGAGCCGGGATGGACTTGACTCCGCTTTAAGCAATAATCTGTTTTAGATCTCGATGATATTAAAATGAAACTGCTATCCGGTGGGAACTGCGACTGGGTCTCAGGGTTTCGATCGGCCCTCGGGTGATTTAGGATATCATGACCTCTTAAGACGAGAGGTCGGCTAGGCCTTTTGCTGACTGAACCTCTAAAGATGAGAGGTTGGCTCTTGGGTATGTGTTTGGGATTTCTAAGGGTGAGGAAATTGATTTGCTTATTTAATGCTTCTAAGAATGAGAGGTCAATCTCGGCTTTGGCAAGGGTAAAGGTAAGGGTAATGGGAATGTCCTCTAAAATCGAGAGGACGGCTTGGGATTGGCTTTGGAAGGGAATATCCTCTAAAATCGAGAGGATGGTTTGGAATTGGTCAAGGTAGTGGTGAGGGACATCCATGCTGTCTCTTTATTCACTCTGAGACTCCTCTTGAGTAACGACCAGATCCTTTGACTTTTGCTTTTGAGAGGATCGCTGGGGACTAGGCTCTCTTTCTTTATTTTTTTATTCTCTTTTTTTTTTTGTATTTTTTTAATTTTTGTCTCTCTCTCTTTTTTTTTTCAATTTTGTCTTTGAGAGGAGGATTTCAGCTAGTCCTCAGGATGGATCATTGCATTCTGCCATTCTTGAGCTTGGAGACGGTCAGACTTCTTGTAAATCACGGGAGTCTCAAGGATAGTCCCTCTTCTTCTGGCGATGGCTAAATGGGTTTCAAATATGCTGATCTTGAAATGAAGGGATATTGTTTAGTGAGGGTACGGTAATGGTTTTCCTAAGGGTGAAGGTTTCAACCGCAGTCCCTACCGGATGATCCGAACGATATTAAGTCTTCATTGCTATGCTTAAGCTTACTTCGAGGAAGATCCATGCAAATTCATCAAACAACGAGATAGTGAGGTCGAAGGAAGATATGCGAGCATATGGGCCGCGAGATGGGGAATTGGCAAGCCCCACTTTGAGAAGGATATCAGTCGATTTTCTCACTCAGATCAATTCAAACATTAGCCATTTCAAAGCGTTGGTCGATGAGCAGCACAAGTGATCATTTGGAATAAGACCATTTCAATCGAGTGTAACGCGGGTATGCAAGTAATGTCTCGAGTCTAGCAAGAATAGAAACAAAGATTTTATCACTGCAAAGCAAAAACTGGTCCAACTTGGACTCGACAGACTCATGTCCGACAGTGGACATTCTAGATCCTACGAGGACTGATTGACTTCTTCAACATTGGATGGACGGAAGAGCATCGTTGCCATCGGTGCGGTGAGGACCCTTCTCAATTATTCTGTCCTTCATAAGTCGTCTCTCCTTAGCTTTCGCAATCTGAGCAAACAACCGGGCCTCCCGCTCGCGAGGAAAGACAGCTTCAAGGGTAGCTCGTCACTTTTCGATGGACACACCATTTGCACTTTGCTGACCCATGGGATATGAACTTCCAGGCTGGTGGGCCATTATCTTCTCTGCACCGAGCATTTTGAATTTTGAATTAGATGGACGACCGCTCGGGCACTTGAGCTGCTTACGCCTCGGGAATATGGACCTATGAGCGTCGGAAACGAGAGCGCACACCCAACTTGCCGTAGCCTTGCAGAGGTGAAGGGGTGAGAGCGTGTATAGACGGGGGATAGAGAATCTTGAGGAGGTACGGGAGAGGGAAGAACGGAAAGGGAGACGGACTCGTGCAACACTTTATTAATCTTCAAGTAGAAATCAGTGTCTTTTAAGTCCTATGAACGGTTGGGAAAGGCTAATCCTTTATTTCACGCCATCTAGACTTCGGGGGAATCTAGGGACACATCATCCACAAATACACCAAACGTATTGGTTCAAAATTAATAACAGGCGATAATACCTAAACAAAACCAAAGCATTTATGGGACGAACGAGCAGCCCCAATTTCTGGAGAAATTTGGGCAGCATAACGGATATTCCTGAAGAATTTCAAGGAAAAATCCGGCATGACCTCTCGTCGGTGCACGTTGACAAAGCGACATGATCTCTCGTTAGAACATGCCGTGGGAACGACATGTCCTCTCGTGAAATCATGTTGCGATGGCAACATGCCCACACGTGCTAGGTTTTTGGAATAGGTACGAAAGCTTATTATAAATTTTGGAACAATTCATTTTAGTGTATTTGAAAATGGCGTATCAAAACCAACCGTTTTGGGTGAGGTTAAAAGTGTGGCGCCACCTATAACGCGCTAGGGGGATAGGTTTGATATTAGGCGCTCAAGCGTAAGCGACATACATCACTGTCCGCGATGCCGTCAATCGCACTCGAGGGTTCTAGATCTACGTGATGTAGTGTGCGGATGACTAGATTCCCTTATTTATGAAAATGATTTTTTTTATATATTTTTTTATTTGGAAAAGGGGGGATAAAATGAAAATAACACACACACACCCCCACAAAGCACAATAATCAAGGATCATCAATATTGATCACGGGGGTCTGCCCCACAATCACAACCTGTATCAAAGATTCAAATCCTGCAGTTTGGCATGAACTGTCGCGGGACACAGGACAGAGAATGCCGCTTATGTCGCGTGACAGTAGAGGACAAACTCCCAGATTCTGAACAGAAGCATAACCAAGCCCCAGCCTCCAAGCATCAAAACAATGTCTCAAGCCCCAGCACCAGCACAAACAAAGAGGGACACAAGGGGGAACTGGAATAAATCAAAGCACATAAAATGCATTTAGGCACATATAATGTCACACAACAAGGTACACACAATTGAATGTAATGAACGTTGAACAATAAAGAAAGTTTGACCCACTTTTGAAAAACAAGTTTCAATATCCCCAGCAGAGTCGCCACTGAATGAACGCTCGCCGAAATTGTAATAAAAATAAGGGAGTCGCCATGCCATTTTTAGAGGAAACATTGAAAACCTTTTGAAGTGAGAAAATGGGTCCGGGGGTCAGGTTACGTGTTGGGAAGAACCGAGAGTTCACCCGACACGCCTCGTCCGTAGACGAATCTTTTTATGTTCAACATTTAATCCATTCAAAAGTGTGTGCGAAGTGTGTATGACAATATATGTGCAAAATGCATAAGAGTGCTTTATTTTATTACTCACAAAAGGGGAATACAACTCATAAGCCATTGACTCTGGGAGGCTACATCCCACTTTACATCGAGGATTGAATACAGATTACAACTGAAAGTGAACCTTCTGCACAGGGCTTATTTTGTCGCGTGACACAGGACCTGGTGGGTCAATTGTGTCGCGTGACACTACCAGGCGCTATGCAGGGGTTTTACAAATACTCAGACCACAACCTCATAATCGCCTCAGATGAGTGCAGATATTGAGGATCTATACTCTATTCTGAGTGACAAACAAACAGGATCAACAAATTACAACTGAAATGATGATCCTCTGTAGATGGTCACCATGTGTCGCGTGACACAGGACATGCTTAGCATGATGTGTCGCGTGACACATGTTTACCGTTTGCAGGAACCTTACAAATTGATGAACAAAATCAATAGATACCAGATCCAATCAAATCATCATACCAAATCAATTCAATATAGCACGAATCAATACCAGATCGACCAAAGGAGTATGGATATGGGAGATCCACACTCCCTCGACAACCAAATTGCAATTACAAATAAGATCACATTATGAACACGCAATTGGATCAAGCAAATCACATTTAAACAGAGAGATGGCAGTTGCCACCTGATAATTGAAGCGGATAGAGCTCAATTACCAGGTGGAGGGGGAGGAATTCTAATTAAGCAAGTAGTATGTAAGAGAGAGAGAGAAATAGACTTGTTACCCTTGTTGATCCACCACCAATACACCAAGTTAGGTGTATTGGCCTTCAATTCAGCTTCTGGACGTGGAATCGAGCACAGGTAGAGTGCTGACCTTTAGATCTTCAATAGCTTGGGTTATAGAAAGGTAGGTAGGGTGAATTGGATGAGAGAGAGGTAGAATTGAGGTAGGATTGGTTGGTTTTTTGTGTAGAAGGAGGAGAGAGATTGGTTCTGGGGGGATTTTGATAGAATGACGTTAGGAAGGAAAATTGGGATCCATTTCTGAGAGGGGGAGGGTCTTATTTATAGGCTGTAGTTAGTACCCTCAATGTGTTGCACGACCTTACGTATCCACTTTCTAGGCCTCGAGTTGTCGCGTGACACAAGGTGGCTCAACTGCTTTTGGCGCCAAAACCAGATTCTGGAACCTTCAGGGAAAATACCCAAAAAGTCCAAAAGGTTTTATTCCCAAGAGGTCCTTTTGCATGAGTAAGGTACCAAAAGGTACTTCCTTCGCGGGAAACTGATGAAATGTTTCCGGAAGTCTCGGGATAGGCCGAGAATTTACCAAAACGCCCCTTAATGCAATTTTATTATATTAAAATGCATCTAAAAGGGTTGCGAATTGGATTGACGTACTTACAATGGTAAATCATGTCCCAAGTCAATGCACACACTAGCCTAAGTTATAGATTTCTATACTAATGAAAGATTTAAAACTTACAAAGTGAAAGTATAGAAGTACATTCAGTGCCTAAATAAAAATATGAGTTTAAGTTCAAGTATTCGGTTTAAACTGAATGTTTAAACATCAAGCACAAAATAAGAGCAGTTAAGTATATGTGCATGAGGTTTGAAAAATAATGCATTCATTTTTCTACAAACAAGCGGTTTGAACGAACAAAGTTTTGGAATCATCAATGATACATTTTTCTCATTACTACCTTTGAAAGGTTGGAAGTTACAAGTACAAGTAGAAATGAGAAATAACAAAACAGCAAACAAAACAAAAAAAGATAAACAAAAATTACAAAGAAAGTAATTCAGTTTACTGCTAAGGCGGTTGGAATGGAACAACCTGAAGGCATCATGATCTGCAAATTTCTGAGCAGGTGGTCCATCTACAACTTCTTCTTGAATGGGGGCTCCAAAAAAGTTGAACGCAGAATTTCAGCCCTTAGAGTTCTTCTCAGCCTCATAACCTCTTCAGAAGTTCTTCCTTGAGCAGCTTCAACTCCCCTCAAAGCATTCACTACACTTATGACTCTGGCATTATTGGCTCCAACCGCTTTGGTATTTGCTTCTATATTTTCTTTAAGTTCATCCACCTATGAGGTGTTTTCATCAAGCTTTTCATTCAGTCCTTCAAGAATTCCATTCAACTGAAGTTGAATTGAGGCATTTAAAGTATTATAAAATGTGTGAATGGGTTATTGGATTGCGGTTGAGTGTGCGGTTTGAGAGGATTGGATGTTTGGTTCTAATTCAACAATTCTCCCCTGAAGCTTTTATCGATTTCCTTGAATTTGAAGCTCAGTTTATCCCTAATTCCTTCATTCATAGCTTCAAGCTTTCCCTAACCTCATCAACCATATTGGTTAACCTTGCGGTCAAGCCATCTCCAACTAGGTCCACCTTGACCCATAGATCTTCTCTCAACAGTTTAGCATCATTTTGAAGGTTACCTTGCATTGAGTCACGTACAAACCTCAATCCATCTTCTTCATGCGGTCTAGAGCTTCTGATCTCTTCCAAAATTTAGCTTTGAATCTTCCAAGAATTGACTCCATTGAGGTGCAGAAAACATCAGAAAGTTGATGAAGGCAAAACTTGAGATGATCTTTTGAGACCCATCTCCCAAGGCTTGAATGACTCCAGCTGCCAAGTCATTTCTAAACTCTGCAAAACAGGCTTCAACTGAGTCTTTTACTGTCTTTGCTATATCTCTCTCCCCCTTAATGGCATCATCAAATGAGCTTTAAACATGGCCAGTTCAAGAGTTTGAGAGTGCACTTGATCTTGGAGAGTGTGGTTGGAAGCATCAAGTTTTATCATGTGGCCCTGATTTGTGTGGAGTTGACCTTGAATGATATGAAAGGCATTTAGTAGCTGGGAGTAATCAGAAGAAGGATTTGAGAAAGATGGAATATTTAAGAAAATGAAGGGAGGAGGTTGAGTATGTGAATTGTGGGATGCGGTTGAGATGAGAGGTGCAGTTTGCATAATAGGTGCAGTTTGGGTAGGGGTGCATTTGAGTGAAGTGGGATGAAAGGTTTTGGAAAATATGGGAAATGGGAATTGAGTGAGGTTGTGGTTGAGTAGGAGGGGTTTGGGTAGGAAGTGTATGAGTGAAAAGTGTTTGAGTTGGAAAGGTTTGATTTGCGGTTTGGGTAGGAAGTGATTGGGTTGCGGTTTAGGTAGGGAGTGGAATAGTAGGAGTTTGGAGGACTGCGATTTGAGGTAGGGGTAAAGAGTAAACAAAAGTTGGTTGAGGTTGGGTTTGAGAAGGTGAGGTTGATGGTGTGGAAGTATGAGGAAGCAGAGAAGGTTGAGGTTGGTTTTGTGGTTGAGGGGAAGGTGGATGAGTAATAGGTGAGGGTTCCCTAAGGTTTGAAGGAGAAGGAGATAGATGCATTTGAGACTTAGGAGGAGGCTCAGCAAAGAATACTAAGTCCTCAGTCCTTTCCTCCATCCTGGCTCTAAGAGGGGTTATGGGGTGAGGTCTTTGTCTAGGGTGAGGTTCATCATCATCACTGGGACCTCTCCTTGTGGAAGTGGAGATAGTAGGTCCAACAGATGGTTGAGGTGACCAGTCTCTAAAGGCAGGGGGGATGGGGGTTTCATAGTCCTGAAAGGGAAGGTTAGGATCATTCAGGTCAGTGGCAGAGGATGAGGAGGAGTCAGTGTCAAAGAAGGAGTCTGTTTCACCTGGAATTGGGTTGACAAGGTTTCCTTTCTCATCAAACCGCCCAAAAGCCTGGACATTCTAAGCCAACCTTTTGATATGTAAGAATGTTTCTGAATTCCTCTCCTAACATCTTCAATAGTATTCTTTTGAGGCTTCCCTTTAGTTGAGTTTTTTCTGCAGGCCATTTTGTATCTCTTCCTTGGAGTCCCCCCCCAGCATTACATTGCGGTTCATTAGAGGATTGCGGTTTAGGGGATGGTTACTATTCAGGTTGGGTTGCAGGTTCCTTGCCCTTAGCAGATTTGCCAGCCAATCTTTCTTCTTTCCTCTTCTCCAACCGCTCTAGATCCTCTCTGTGAAACTGCAGTAAGGCTTTATCAAAGGTGATTTTCTTTATGGCTATTTTTGCAGCAGTTGCAAGAGTAGGGATTTCAACCTCTTCATCTCCAGCTTCAACCTCTTCAGCTTCTTCATTCATTCTCTCAACCTCTTCTTCTATATCAACCTTTTCATCAAGTACTGGCTCATCTTCTAGCACCAACTTTTTCTTCAATTTCTTGAGTTTTCTAGACTCACTAATAGAGGAACTTCCATGCGGTTTAGGGATGGGCGTGATTTTGGTTTTCTTTAAGGGAGGTTCAACTTTATCCTTTCCTTTTCTGGCCTTCTTTACAACCTTGCCTATTGCAGCATCTGCGGTCTCTGGGTTTATGGCGACGTAGACTTCTCTGGTTTAGAGGGTATCTCTTTCCCAAATCTCTCTGTAAGTATCATCCCCATTTTTGTATCTAAATGCATGGCAAACACTTAAGCCAAGTGATTCTTTTCCAGATGACCAATCCACCATCAGTTCTGGATTTAGCTTCCTATGCTCCTCCAAGTGTGCATAATTTCCAAAGATAGCTGTCAATAACCTATAGAAGGGCCTCCATCTTTGGTCAACTCCCCTAGTCTTTAACTTGTATAAGTAAATGTGTGTAGATAATTCTCTCATTAAGATCTTGGGCCAGTGCAGAGGGATCTCTGAGAAGATGGCAGAGCAATACATCCATTGCTGGTTTGTAAAGTTGTTGTGGTTTCCATTCTTTCCACAAATGGACCTCCCAGTAAGAAAGAAAATATGGGACATAAGTTCCCCAAAATCTTTTCTTGGAACCGCTTTGTATTTTCCAGTAAGTGTGGGCAATCCCGTGGTTATTAAAGCAGTTGCATCCTGAACCTCTTGTGATACCCTTTCTTTAGCTTTGGGCACACGAAATTCATACGTGTCCCTGATGTCCATATAATCTATAGTCACATCTATTCCCTGCACATTTGCTATCAATCATGGAATCATCTTGCCATTGCCTAAGTCTCTAAGCCCAGAGGTTGCATTGGCATAAAACTTGTCAACATATGAGGGTATGGTGAAGTTTTGCTGCTTGTTGAATAGAGGAAGAATTACAGAGGCCTTCGTCTTCCTGATCATCTCTCTTCCCAATGCATGTTGCATTTACTCCTCTTTCCTATTTTACCAACCTGGTAGAAGGAAATGAGGATCCTACAAAAATTCACTAAATTAGATCCATATTAAGAAGTCACAGTTCACATGCGGTTTAAGCACAAATGCGGTTTAGGAATAGTGCGGTTGAGAAATTAAAATTTCTCACTTCCTAAGTGAACTATGTAAAATTACACAGGCAAAAAGATAACAAGTAGAAAGTAGCATGCGATTTATATAGTATGCAGTTTAATATTATCATATGAAAACAAGTAGCATAAAATCCAACAGTTAGAATAAATGAAAAACAACATGCAGTTTCTGACAATAGCATTATGCAGTTTTAACATGCGGTTTAACCGTGCGGTTTTACTATGCGGTTTTACTCTAAGGAAAGCATTCGGTTTCTATCAAGCAAGTATGAGGTTTTTAAGAAATGAGGTTATAAGGAATGTCCAAAGTTGAAAATTTTCAAAAAAATTTCTAAGTATGGAAAAACATGATTCAAGAATAATACAGTCCAACATATAATGCATTTTCTAAAATTGATACAAACAACACATGAACATACGAAGAACATGATGAACACCAAGAACAGAGACATGATAAATTTCACAAAATTCATCATATAAATGTCAAAATGATCCTTACAAGATATAGAACAATAATATAAGGTCAAAAACACAACTTTTGTCCAGAATTATTATGAAAACATGAATAACAGAAATTGGGTTTCGAAAAGCCCAAAAAATGTAAATCCTAAAATTAGCATTCTAGATGTGCATAGATTATCAAATAACTTCAAAATTGAAATCATTGAAGTAGTACGAGCAAAACCCAACATAAATCAGTCAAAACGATGAAGAAATGAAGATTTGATCAACAAAAGTAAGTTTAGCAGTCAAAGGGTTTAATACATGTTCATCCATGGTGATTTTTGCAAAAATCAAATATGAAGAGTTAGATACATACCATATCGTTGAATGATTTCTTAGGATCTTTAGGAACTCTAGGGATTTTGGGAACTACATGTGCTCTATTTCTCTTTGGTGCCATGGATTTTAATCAGCAAGTGAGAGAGTATAGAGAGAGAAAGTGCGTATAGGACAAGTATAACATACTATTGACAAAGTGAACATCAGAAGAAAAATAGTAGCATGAAAATGGTTATAAACGGTGTCTCTTGGGTGGCGTGAAAATAGGGGATGATGGTTCCACTATCCCACTATGTGAACCACCTTAACTGTACCACCCTTTCACCTCCTTCACGTAGCCCCATGACAGCTGATGTGAAGGGTTTAAGGAAAATATTCCATTAGCATTAAATGCATTTAAATTTTAAAAGAGCGTGGGAAGTAATTGCAAAAGTATCCTTGTGTTATTAATTTGTCTCAAAAAAGACAAGGACCAAATAATAAATATAGAAAACTTACCTAGGTTCATGTGGCATTCAATTTGATATAATAAACAAATTATTTTTATTTTTTAATTAAGGGAAATATCAAACTGCTTGCAAAAGCTTTTTCAAATCTAAGAAATGATAAGCGTTGAAATCTCCTAGTGTTGAAACGCGGTTTAGTATCATGCGGTATTGATGCATGCGATTTGGTACACGCGGTTTCAACAAGGGTGAGTTTTTGAAACTGTAAGTATGCCAATCCAATTCACGACCTTTTTCAATGCATTTTAATATGATAAAATTGCATTTAGGGGCATTTTGGTAAATTCCCGGTCCATCCCGAGACTTTCGAAAACATTTCATAAGTTTCTCGAGAAGGAAGTACTTTTTTGTATTTTGCTCATGCCAAGGGACCTAAAAGGAATAAATCTGTTTTGGACTTTTTAGGTATTATCCAAGAAAGTTCTAAAATCAGATTTGGTGCCAAAAAGGGTTATGGTCATCTTGTGTCACGCGACAAGTCGAGGCATGGAAAGTGGTTACGTTATGCCGTGCGACATAAGGTTACCGTAGACTGCAGCTATAAATAAGACCCTAACCCTCTCAGTTTTGGATCCCAATTCCAGTCCCCTAACGTAACTCTGCACAAATTGCCCCATAAACTCTCTCTCTCCTCCTCCCTCACCAAAACTACCCAATTCCCCTCCAATTCCCTTAATTTTCACACACCTTCAACCCAATTCCTCTCGTACTTCCCCAAACACCTCAGATCTTCCAATTCAGCTCTCAGTCCGTGCCTAGATCTCTATTCCAGAAGCTGAATCGAAGGCTTTTACACCTAACTTGGTGTAGAAGTTGAGGACTATAAGGGTAACACTCCTCTCTCTCTCTCTCTCTCATCTATTTGTTTAATTGTTTTTTCCTTCTTCTCCACTTGATAATCAGGCTCCATCTGCCTCAGATTATCAAGTGGCAACTGCAATCTCTCTGTTTAAATCGTATATGCTTGAGTCCAATTGCATGCTTATGATGTGATCTACTTGGATTTGCAATTTGGATGTCAAGGGAGTGTGGATCTCCCATATCCACACTCCTTTGATCGATTCGTATCTAATTCATGTTGTTCTTATTGATTCTGGTATAATTGTTTGATTTGTTGTGCATCTGTTGGATCTGCATCTCAGTTTGTGAGGTACCTGCAGATGGTAATCCTGTGTCACGCGACACATTTGGACATGAGGAGTCCTGTGTCACGCGACATGTCGTGACCATCTGCAGGGACCATGTTTCAGTTGTAAGTTGATTTAGTTGGTTATCTTAGCATTTAGTAGTATGCTCATGTTGTTTAGTGCTTAGATCTGGTTTGTAATTGCATTTTGTGTTCATCTAGAGATTCTGTAATCTGTTTGTTGTGAGTCTCTGCAAGGTGACCATTGGTGTCACGCGACACATTTGGACATGAGGAGTCCTGTGTCACGTGACATAGATGGTCCTTTGCAGAGGACCTGATTTGCTTTGTAATCTGTTCTTATTGCTGTAAAGGGATGTGGCCTCCCGGACAATTGGTCTACAAGTTGTAATGATCTTACCTATTCAATAAAATTCATGTTTATTGCACTTGTCTATTATCATCGTTTGCACATTTATTTGAATTATTTGGATGTCTAAATTAGAAAGACTCGTCTACGGACGAGGCGTGTTGGGTGAACTCTCGGTTCTTCCCAACACGTAACCTGACCCCCGAACCCGTTCTCTTTCAAAAGGTTTTTCAAAGTGCACCTCCAAAAGCATGGCGTGGCGACTCCTTTCTTTTTTCATTTTAAACCGGAAAACCAAATTTTTTCGGGCGAGCGCGCATTCAGTGGCGACTCCGCTGGGGACTACTTTTTGAAAACCTGTTTTTTCAAAATAAGAGGGTCAAACTTTCATACTCTTAGACATCCAATATATTCATCTTATGTGCATCCTTGATAATCTTGTGCGATACATGCATTTTATGAGATCTTACAACTTGTATGCCTTTTGTTGTTTCTTGGGGTTTTGTTTATTGCTATATTTGGTTTGTCTTGTCCCATGCCAAGGAGAGGCATGGGCTAATCTCAGTTTTGCAGGGGCTCTGGTTCAGTGACTCTCCTGGTCGTGCGACAGCTTTGGTCCATGCTGTTCTGTGTCACGCGACAGGAATAGTCACTGGACAGGTTTCAGGTTCTGATTTGAGGGCAGTCCCTTGAATCAAAAGATTACTCAGCTGATTGTTGTTCCTTTTTTCTTCCCTGTGAGAATGTGTGTGTTTTTTTTAAAAAAAAATAAAAATAAATAAATAAATAGAAAATTTTGTTTTTTTTTGTAAATAAAAGAATATAGTCATCCGCACAATACATCACATAGCTTTAGAACCCTCGGGTGCGATTGACGGCATCGCGGACGGTGATAATATTCGCCTACGTTTGAGCGCCTAATGTGAAACCCATCCCCCTAGTACGTTATAGGTGGCACCACACTTAAAACTTACCCACGGTTGGTTTTTGATACAACGTTTTAATTACACCAAAATGAGTTGTTTTTGAAATTTCCAATAAGTCCTTTTACCTTCCCCAAAACCTCACACCTTGTGGGCATGTTGCCAATGCAACATGGTTTCACGTGAGGAAATGTCACCCCCGTGGAATGTCCTAAACGAGAGATCATGTCGCATTGTCACCATGCACCGACGAGAGGTCATGCCGGATTTTTCTTGGAAATTCCCCGAGAATACCCGTTATGCTGCCCAAATTTCCCTAGAAATTTGGATCACTCGTTCGTCCCACATCGTGTTAGGTCTTGGTTAGGTATCATTACTTATTATTAATTTCAAATGTAAATCATCTAGTGTAATTTGAACGTTGCGTCCCTAGGCTTCCCCAAGGTGTAGTGTGCATAAATAAAGAGTTAGCCTTTCCCAACCGTTCCTAGGATTTAAATCACCGATTTATACTTGAAGATAAATAAATTGTTTGCGCGAGTCTGTTCTCTCCTTTTTCTTCTTCCTCTCCCGTATTTGCTCTTCTTTCCCAGCCTTATAAACCCGTATATACCCCTACAGCTACGGCGAGTTGGAGTCGATTGTCTGTACCGGGAGCTCGTTTGGTTCGGGTTGTCAAAGAAGTTCAAGCAGTTTCCGAAGCTTTGGTCAGTGCAGAATCAGACATGGCAGGGAATGGAGATGTGTTTGCCGCTCAATCTGTTGGAGGTTCGGGTCCGTTGAGTCAACCAAGCTTGAACGATCTGTCTACTGATGAGTTGAGGATAAATTTGGAAGCCGCTTTGACCAGAGAGCGTGAGGCCCGCCTGTCAGCTAAGAATGCCAAAATCCGAGAAGAAGAAGCTCATAACCGCTTTGTTGAGGCCATGAGGGCCCGGGGAATAGCAATGCTCCGTAGAGAAGATGGTTCTTATGAGGAAATTACTGAAGAGGGCAATAACGAGATTGGATCCGTTTCTCCCGTCCAGCCTGCTCTACACAGTTACAATGCTATGCCTCCTCCCACGAGCTATGCCCCACGTCCCGAGCAAATGTCATCTCCGGGAATGATTGTGAGTGCCCAAGGAAGGTTTCCTCCACCTTCCTCTCAAGTATATAATCCAGTTGTTCAGTAAGGTCTTAGCAAAAGTGGTGGTCAACCTGCAAATTTCTTCGATCTCACTTCCTCTCCGGCTCCCAATGTCCCGATGCCACAGGTTCAGTATGGGTCTCAGTTCCAAGCCAGTTACTCCCAACCCCAGTTCAGTGTATACCCCGATAACTATCAGTTTGGTCAGTCTAATATGCAACAGAGTTGTCAGTATCGGCTTTCAGGGAATCAAATTTTTCAAGATAGTATCCCGAGGTATCTGCAGTCTCAGCTCCAAGGCAGTTTTCCTCAGCCTGCAGTGTGTTCTCCCCTTACTCAACATTTATATGGTTCCACTCCATATTCCGCTCCATGCATCAGTACAGGATTCTCTACTCTTGGTCAATTCGGAGGTCAGTCAGCGCAGTACAGTTCCCAGAATCCCAGTGTGCAGTTTAATGGCTATGATATGTACGGGAACAGGATTCCCAGCTCCGTTAGTTTGTTGGATAGTAATATTGGTATCCCTAGTACCTTCGATCTCCCATCGGCCGCTCTGCCCATAAGATCTACTTCAGAGTTCTCAGTGCCTTCTTCAACAGTGGCTCCTGCTATCCCTCAGATTCCAGGTTTAACTCCGGAAGTAACGACCTTATTGAAGCAGATGCAACAGCAAATCGACAGACTGACTGTAGGTTCTATTGGTCTCAAGGTGGTGGATCCAGCCCAAGTAACGCCTTTGCCTCATAAATTCAAGATGCCGAAAATGGATTTCGATGGTACTGCTTGTCCGAAAACTCATGTGGATACTTATGTTATGACAATGGGAGCGATGGGCTGCACGCCCGAGTTTATGGCATCCCACTTTCATTTGACTTTGAAGGGACCAGCACTCACATGGTTTTTGGCTCTGAAACAAGAATGCCGCTCCACTTGGAGCCAGATTACGGAGACCTTTTTGGAGAAGTATAGAGGCAATTTGGAGTGGCGTACCACTCGAGATGATTTAGTGGGGACCATCCAGAAGGCTGACGAGTCAATTACAGAATTTTACAAGCAGTGGAATGCTAAGCTTAATGAGCTATCGGAGCCAATTCCCCTTCAGGACCAAAAAGACATCTTCTTGTCGTGCGTGAAGCCAGTACTCAGGGAAGCCATCGGGAAAGGTTGGTATCCGGATTTGCGAGAAATGGTCGGTATGGGTGCTCGCAGTGAGAATAGACTTTTCAATCAAACTCCAGGTATGAATGCTACACTACCAGAAACAGGTGTTTTAGCGACGGAATTATCAGCGACGGACTCATTCCGTCGCTAAATAGAGGCGGAATATAAGCTTTAGCGTCAGAATTATTTTGGCGTCAAATTTAGCGACGGAATTTAATTCCGCCGCTAAATTCCGTCGCTAAAACGAATATTCCTCGAATATTCGTTTAATTACCGCCACTATTTTCGCGGTTGATTTACCGACGGAATATTCCGCCGCTAAATCTTTATCAGCGACGGAATTATTCCGCCGGTGAAAATATATCATTTCTTTATTTTTTTATTTATCAGCGTCGGAAATAATCCGACGGTGAAATTAAAATATATATATATTTTTTTGAAATATTACACCGACGGAATATTTCCGCCGCTGAATAATTTTTTTTTTTAATTTATCAGCGTCGAAAATAATTCGAAGGTGAAATTAAATGTTTTTTTTTTTAATTAAACACCGACGGAATATTTCCGCGGCTGATAATTTAATATTTTTTATTTTTCAGCGACGAAAATATTCCGTTGCTGATATTAAAATGTAATTTTTGTTTATTTTTAGAACTAATTAACAAAATAACAAACTAAAAAACATTAAAGTATCATAAATATTTTTGATATTTTTGAAAAAATAAATAAATGACAAATATTTATTAACTTTAATTTAATAAATTTCATTATTTTTATTTATGTAAAATATGAAAGTTATTTTAAATTACTCTAAAAAAAATAAATATGAGTCAATAAATATTATTTTTGAAAAAATAAATACCACATAAATATTTATTAATTTTAATTTAATAAATATCATTCTTTATAATTATTTAAAACATGAAAATTATTTTAAATTACACTAAAAAAATAAATATGAGTCAATAAATACACTATACCCTATACCCTATACACTATACCATATACCCTATACCCTATACCCTATACACTATACCCTATACACTATACCCTATATACCCTATACCCTATACCCTATATCCCTATACCCTATACCCGATACCCTATACCCTATACCCTATACACTATAACATATACCCTATACCCTATACCCTATACCAAATAACCTATACACTATACCATATACCCTATACCATATACCCTATACCCTATACCCTATACCCTATACCCTATACACTATACACTATACCCTATACACTATACCCTATACACTATACACTATACCCTATACCCTATACCCTAAACCCTATACCCTATACCCTAAACCCTATACACTATACCCTATACCCTATACCCTATACACTATACCCTATATCCCTATACCATATACCCTATACTCTATACACTATACACTATACACTATACACTATACCCTATACACTATACCCTATACACTATACCATATACCCTATACCATATACCCTATACCCTATACCCTAAACACTATACACTATACCCTATACACTATACCCTATACACTATACCCTATACCCTATACCCTATACCCTATACACTATACCCTATACCCTATACCCTATACCTTATACCCTATACCCTATACCCTATACCCTATACCCTATACACTATACCCTATACACTATACCCTATACCCTATACACTATACCCTATATCCCTATACCTTATACCCTATACCCTATACCTTATACACTATACACTATACACTATTCACTATACACTATACCCTATACACTATACCCTATACACTATACCATATACCCTATACACTATACCCTATACCCTATACCCTATACACTATATCCCTATACCCTATACCCTATACCCTATACACTATACACTATACACTATACACTATACACTATACCCTATACACTATACCCTATACACTATACCCTATACACTATACCCTATACACTATACACTATACACTATACACTAATTAATCCTAACCCCTAACCCCTAAACCCTAAACCCTTATAAACCCTAACCCTAAACCCTAACCCCTGCAATGTAAGGGTACTGGAGAAACTATCAATGACAAGGACCGCTGCCTACAATGCAAGGGCGAAAAGGTTGTACAGGAGAAGAAGGTCTTGGAAGTGGTTGTGGAAAAGGGTATGCAAAATGGACAGAAAATTACATTCCCAGAAGGCGATGAAGCTCGACACTCTTCTGGAGTCATAGTCTTTGTACTACAACAGAAAGAGCACCCAAAGTTCAAGCGAAAGGGTGATGACAGGGGCAAATTATACATCCACTTCTCGGTCGACTTCCCAGATTCCTTGACTTCCGAACAATACAAGGCCCTAGAGGGTGTGCTGCCTCCTAAGCCTTCATCGCAGATGACATATATGGAGCTTGATGAGTGCGAGGAGACAACCCTTCACGATGTCAACATTGAAGATGAGATGCGCAGAAAACAACAAGCGACGCATGAAGCTTACGATGAAGATGATGACATGCACGGTGGTGGGGGCCAGAGAGTGCAGTGTGCTCAGCAGTAATGATGTGGGTCTTTGTTTTCTGGATATCTTAGTTATGACTTATGAGACAATAATCTCCAGAGTGTTGTCTAATAGTTGGTTAGTTCCTAGTTTTGGACTAATCTTGTTTTTGTTTTATTTTGGATAAAAAATTTAAAATTGTATGCAATTTACCAATTTTGGAAGAGCTCCAAGAACCCTTGCAATTCATATATATATGGTCATTGTTTCTATTTTAAAAAAAAAAACCTAACCCCTAAACCTTAAACCCTAAACCCTAACCCCTAAACCCTAAATCCTAACCCCTAACCCCTAAACCCTAAAGGGTTGATTCTTGTACACAAACTTACAAAGCGCAAGTTAAGGGTTGATTTCGTTTTACCGGTGTTACGCTTTTTTGTTTTTTTACCAGTCCTTGCAACAATAATTGAGAAAGAAAGAAGGTGAATTTCGAGTTCATTTAACTTGAATTTCATTTGAGCTGAGTTTCATTTACATTACCTGTGTATAAAACAATAGGCCTAGTGAGTGAGAGAGAGAGAGAGAGAGAGAGAGAGAGAGTAAATCACCACAGTAGAACTTGGGCAATCTCTATATTCCAACCTTAAATTTGTTGATGTAGTTGAAGAGTGAGTAGTTGAGTTCACATTAAACTTGGCTCTACTCGGTTGCTGCGAATCGAGTTTGATGGATGGAAATGAGTCAACAACAACCAAGCTCTGTCTCTTGGACGGAGATTTTGTCGCTTTGGCTTGGGTGGACTTGGGAAAAAAGGTAATATGCTTAATGCTTTGCCTATATTTCATACATGCTATTTCATGTTCTTTTGATGAACAAAATTTGTATACTTTTTGTTGCTCACCAATCTTCTTTTTAAGTAAAGCCACATGGAAAACAGGATGAATGAGGGAACCAGTGGGTAAGGCAAGTTTATAGGCTACCTTCCCAATTTTCTCTAATATTTGGTAGGGTCCAAAGTATTTGGAAGAAAGTTTCAGGTTCTTCCACATAATCACAGAGTTAAATTCGTAGGGGTGGAGTTACAAAAACACCCAATCTCGAATCTCGAATTCTCTTTCGATCCTGTGGCTATCGGCAAGTTGCTTGTACCTTGCTTGGGCCTGTGTATAGGGTATAGGGTATAGCTCCAAGAACCCTTGCAATTCTTATATATATGGTCATTGTTTCTATTTAAAAAAAAAAAAAACCTAACCCCTAAACCCTAAACCCTAAATCCTAACCACTAAACCCTAAACCCTAACCCCTAAATCCTAAACCCTAAATCCTAACCTCTATACCCCTAAACCCTAAACCCTAACCCCTAAACCCTAAACCCTAAATCCTAAACCCTAAACCCTAAATCCTAAACCCTAACCCCTAACCCCTAAACCCTAAACACAAACCACTAAACCCTAAATCCTAACCCTACAAACCCTAAACCACAACCTAAACCTAAACCCTAAATCCTAACCCTATAACCCTAAACCCTAACCCTAACCTAAACCCTAACCCTAAACCTAAACCTAAACCACAAACCTAAATCCTAAACCACTAACCCCTAAACCCCTAAACCTAAATCCTAACCCTAAAACCTAAACCTAAACCACTAAACCACAAACCTAAACCACAAACCACAAACCTAACCACAACCCACAAACCCTAACCCTAAACCTAAATCTAAATCCTATAAACCCCTATAGTGTATAGTGTATAGTGTATAGGGTATAGTGTATAGTGTATAGTGTATAGGGTATATGGTATATATAATGTATAGTGTATAGTGTATAGGGTATAGGGTATAGTGTATAGTGTATAGGGTATAGGGTATAGGGTATAGGGTATAGTGTATAGGGTATAGGGTATAGGGTATAGGATATAATGTATAATGTATAGTGTATAGGGTGTAGTGTATAGGGTATAGGGTATAGGGTATAGTGTATAGGGTATAGGGTATAGGGTATAGTGTATAGGGTATAGTGTATAGGGTATAGGGTATAGGGTATAGGGTATAGGGTATAGGGTATAGGGTATAGGGTGTAGGGTATAATGTATAGTGTATAGTGTATAGTGTATAGTGTATAGGGTATAGTGTATAGTGTATATGGTATAGGGTATAGGGTATAGGGGTATAGGGTATAGTGTATAGGGTATAGGGTATAGGGTATAGGGTATAGGGTATAGGGTATAGTGTATAGTGTATAGTGTATAGTGTATAGTATATAGGGTATTAGGTTTAGGGTTTAGAATTTATTTATTTTTTTGAGAGTAATTTAAAATAACTTTCATATTTTATATAAATAAAAATAATGATATTTATTAAATTAAAATTAATAAATATTTATGATTTATTTATTTTTTGAAAAATATAATAAAAACAATTATATTTATTAATAATAGCGGCGGAAATTTCCGTCGCTGAGTTTAAAATCAGCGGCGGAAATTTCCGTCGGTGAGCGTGCCACGTCATCGATCCATGTGAACGTACGTATAGGTTAGCGTCGGATTTATCAGCGACGGAATAATCCGCCGCTAAATATTAATTATAGCGTCGGAATTGAATTTCCGCCGCTATAATTAATATTTAGCGGCGGAATATTCCGTCGCTGGGGGAAATTATAAATACTGATTTTATCATTCAGAAATCAATTACGCCACATTTCCCTCTCTCTCTCTTCCTGCTTTCTCTCTCTTCCCGCTATCTCTCTGCGACTGCGACCTAGAAGAAGAAGAAGCTCTCACGCCGCCGTCCGTCCACCTTCCGCCGTCTCCGTCCGTCTCGAGCTCTCACACCGTCGTCTCCGTCCGTCCGCCTCCTTCCACCGTGTTTCTCTCTCTTCTCTGTACTCAACCAGGTATTTCGATTCCCCCTCTTAATCGATTTCTAGATCTTGTGTGTTGGATAAATTTGAATGAATATCTTTTTTGTATTACTTGTTTTCCCGTGAAATTGGTTCCCGTAAAATCCTTCTTTTTTGAGATCCCATTTTGTTTTCGTTTATTTACCGGGAGATCAAAGTATCAGACAAGGGTTTTTGATTTCCTTGAAGGTTTTGTAAGGATTAATTTTTCTGCATTTTTGTTCTGTTTTGATTTGGGGTTATAATTCAGGGAATATGTGATTCCCAAGTAATATCAGACATCTCATCTTAAATGTAGACAAATGGAAATTTCTAAATTATGAAAAATCATTAAAAAAAAAAAAAAACTGGTAAATGTGTGATTGCTGTCAAATTTCTCATAGTGGGGGGGGGAGGGGGATGAAATTGCTAATTTTTAGCTTGAATTTTCTTATCTTCACCGAGGTCTATAAATAAACAAATCAAAATAATGGAAAAACAGTCAGCGACTGTTAGAAGAACAGAATGAATCTTTAGCTTAATTATTTCAAAAGGTAAAGTTGTAAGCA
The DNA here is from genome assembly GCA_022495995.1 of Adenophora triphylla var. japonica. Lineage (NCBI taxonomy): Eukaryota > Viridiplantae > Streptophyta > Magnoliopsida > Asterales > Campanulaceae > Adenophora > Adenophora triphylla. Next base: position 812,996 of record JAFEMH010000142.1, on the reverse strand, counting down.
CACAAATTTAGTTGGCTTAGCGTAGAGAACAATGGAATAAATACTACATTTTAAAGAATCAAAACATAGATTGAATAAGATTCTAAAAATTAGGATATACTCCGTAGTCAACAGAATTTATCAAAGAGGGGCTATGGGATCTTTCGCCAACACCCATGAGCCATCAACGTTTTCTTCTTCAACTTATCTGCTTTAAATCTTTCCTTGGATTGCATGGGTAGGCGAGTTTCTAATAGTATATTTTCAGTTTATAGTTGAAGAGAAGTTTCCAAGTCCACTAGTAAGTCTTTTCTTGCATGACCATAAATCTCTTGCATTTTGATGCATCGGGTTGAAATTAGGAATCAAACTTAGGAAATTGATAGAATATCCACACTATAACAAATTATAGATAAGAAAATCACAAGTGGGTCTTTTCATGTGAATTAACCATATAAGCAAAAGAGTATGGCTGACCTTTGCTGCCACAGAACTGTTCTTTGCCATTCCTGCAAACATGTTTGTGTAGAACTTTGTGTCTCTCTTGTTGCTCTCAGCTTGAAGTCGTTTCAAGCATAGCATAGTACTCAATGGAGTATGATTTCTGTTCAGAGGTAACACTAATGGGAGGAATTAGACAAGGTGTAAACTTAGTATTATTTGCTTGATTACAAACAAATAAGTGAGAAAACTGTGGATGAAATAGTTTAGGAACATCTAGTTCTAGATCTCATTTTGGGGCGATTGACGGCATCGCGGACGGTGATTATGTCGCCTACGTTTGAGCGCCTGATATCAATCCTGGCACCCTAGATGCACCTTATATGAAACAAATTAGGATACAGTTTCTGTATCCTAGTTTGTTACATATTTAGTAATATTAACGAATAGAAGAAAACATATGTTAGTAATATTAACGAATAGAAGAAAACATATGCCACTATAAAGAAAACGATAAATAACCGTACTCATAATCAAATATGTAACATGTTATATTTAGTAAACATAACATGTTACATATTTAGTAAACATAACATGTTACATATGCAACAATTAGATAAGTTACTAAATATCTAATTTTCAAGTCTTTTAATCCAACTCCACTACTATCACGTACAACCACTACCATGGGGTTATCTTTGGAGTGGAAAATCTCAAGTTTTTGCACAAGCATTAGGTCCAAAGATTGAAACTTTGAAAGTAGATTTAGCAATTAATCGAGAAAACAAGAAAATCCCCAACTTCGGTTTGTAGAAGATACAAAAGCTGGAGTTGGGGATTTTCTTGTTTTGATTAATTATAATAGTAAATCTGCTTTCAAAGTTTCAATCTTTGGGCCAAATGCTTGTGCAAACTGATATTTTCCACTCCGGCTCATTATAAATGTAAACCCTCTCTCTCTCTACCCCTCTCTATTTTGTTAATTTTGTGGTGGTGGTGGTAGTGGTGGTATACGTAGTAGTATTAGTAATAGTAGTGGTAGTAGTGGTGGTAGTAGTGGTAGTAGTGGTAATAGTGGTGGTGGTAGTACGTAGTGGTGGTGGTAGTAGTAGTGATGGTGGTAGTGGGATTCTTTAGATGCACCTTAGGGTATTGTGGTTGGTGGTTAACATCTTAAAATATAAATAAGATGAGAACCTTTCTCACCCACAGCTATCAAAATCCATCCATCTTTGATCAAGAAAGATAGAGCCTCTTCTCTCTAAGGATCTCAAACATCACAGCCATGTTTGTGACATTGCCTGTTTTACTCTTCACTGATGTTATACGGTCACAAGTAAAAACAAGGTAACAGTATAACACCGATGAAGAGAAAACGAGAACTTTCCTCCAATTTTTCAATCTTCACATTCCATTTACTCAAGCTCATGAGGAAGATTACGCAATCGGGATCTTCCTTAAATAAATGGAAGGTGGAGATTGAAAAAATGGGAGGACTTGTTTGCGCTGTCTTATCCTTTGCTCAAACGATCGAGAACTTGTTTGCTCTGTCTTTCTTGGTCTAAGATGAGATAGGGTTTTGATAGTTGTGGATGAGAACGACTCTCATTTTGTTTATAAATGTTAATTTAATTCATCATTGTAAAATTATATATTTTACAACAAAGAATTAAATATTAATATTTAAAATTATTCACAATAGTAATAATTTAGGTCTATCTAATTTTCAAGTCTTTTAAAGTCAAAGGGGGAGGAAGGGGGGTGAATGTCTCAATAATGTAATATATTCAACTGCATACTACCTTAGTGGTTCTAGATCCCATTTTAGGGCGATTGACGGCATCGCGGACGGTGATGTATATCGCCTACGTTTGAGCGCCTGATATCAATCCTGGCACCCTAGATGCACCTTAGGGTATTGTGGTTGGTGGTTAACATCTTAAAATATAAATAAGATGAGAGCCTTTCTCACCCACAGCTATCAAAATCCGTCCATCTTTGATCAAGAAAGATAGAGCAAATAAGTTCTCCACTGTTTGAGCAAAGGATTTTCTGTTTAATAAGAGTTAATCATCCATTAGATGATGTCACTCATATTCCTCAAAATGTTGATGAACCCGAGGAGGATATATTACCAGTGAATTTGCCAACTCCTCCGCCTCGTTCAGGTCATCTCGCGCACATTGATATTGATGAATCAGAGGAAGAGGAAGAGGAAGAGGAAGAGGAAGAGGAAGAGGAAGAGGAACCAGAGTTTGATTCATCAGAGTCCGAAGACGAAGATGAAGAACTCGAGTTTTGTAGTAATTCAGAGTCCAGTGATGATGATGGGGACGAAGATTAATAATAGTTTAAAGTTTAAAATTGTATTGTGAATGCTTTAGATTATTAGAACTTTAAAGTTTTATATGTATTGTGAATGCTTTAGATTATTAGAACTTTAAAGTTTTATATGTATTGTGAATGCTTTAGATTATTTTTAATATCTGTCGTTTTATATATATTGTGAATGCTTTAGATTATTAAAACTTTAAAGTTTTATATGTATTGTGAATGCTTTATATTATTAATAGTTTAAAGTTTTATATGTATTGTGAATGCTTTAGATTATTAGAACTTTAAAGTTTTAGATGTATTGTGAATATATTGTTTCCTATTGTTAAAGTTGTATATTTTAATATTTTCTTGTAATACGAGATATGAGTTCTAGTAGTAAGGGTAAGGGTAAGAAGACTAAGCCCATCTACACATTGATTCTTGGGGCAGCCGTCCCGATCCGGTACGATGATGACCCTTCACGCGGTAGTACTAGCTCCACCTGCGGGGCGGTACTCGGACTACTGTCGATTCGAGTGGAGGATATTTGTCAGAATATCACCACATTATGACCGATAAGTAACTCTTCATTAATTTGATATAAGTTGGTTCATTTTTGTTTTATATATAATTCATTATTTAAGTTAAAATGTTATTGTATAAATATACTTGGCGAGGTTTGTAGGTGGATACCCCACCACTGGGACTAAGATCGGGCAATGCTTGGCGGTCTCGGAAAATGGCCAGAGTTTTGGCCCAACTGGGAAAAATTACCACCGAGGCAGAAGGAGGATGCGTGGGAGGAGTTTAAGGTAATGTGTTAATGGTTTTTATTTAAAACTTAAATGTTAGTTTGTTATTAAAATGTTATAATTAATAATGATTATACTCTTTTAGTTTTGTAATGTTATCATTATATGTTGTAGGGGAAATATTATTGGGCGCCGGAAATAAGCGAGGCGACGGCTAGATATGTTTTCAATGAACAGGATCACAAGCTATTTAAGGATCATATTTGTAACATATTTATATATCCTTAATTAGTTTAATTAACAATGATTATACTCTTTTAATTTTATAATGTCATCATTATATGTTTACGAGATATTCATATTTTTTATAGGTACCACGAAGAGAAATCATTATACTAATCGGCTCGCGGCGGGACAACAGCCCTCGACACCTACTTGGATGACCGAGGAGGTGTTTCGTCAATTTTGTGAATATTGGGGGTCGGATGCGGCGAAGGCTATATCCGAAAAGGCCAAGGCCAATAGAGCAGGCTCCTCGGGGTCGGCGACGATGCATACCATGGGGACGCTCACGGTCGCCGAGCATCACGACCGCATGGTATGTATGTTAGTTTAAATGTAGTAGTGTATGGATGCTTTTAAATAGGTTTATGTACGTATGTTAGCTGAGAGCCATGTTGATGCTATGAAATCCATGATTTTAGTGTAAATGTAGTGTATGCATGCTTTTAAATCAGTTTAAATATTGCATTTATACAATTTCAAAGTAATAATCTCGCTTATTTTATTTATAGGAAAGGGAGCATGGTCCGAATATCAGTTTTGTGGATGTTTACGCTAGCACCCATCTTCGGAATTCTACAACGCCCGATCAACCTCCGCAATGGGTTGACGATCGCTCTGCTAATGCCTTTGTAAGTAAACTATCATTAAATGACTTGATTTTGAATATGTAAATTTATTTATGTACCTTACATTGTGTATATGATTATAATTGTTTGTTTTATTTTGACAGTGCATATCAGCCGCCGTTGTTCCCAGAAGGAACGCCTCGGCGAGCCGTCCCCTTCGTGCACGATGTTTGGCACTCGGTCACCTCGAGGACATCCAAAGAGAGGAGCAGTGTTAGGGATGGGGATTACGGGCGGCAATGCCCGTCGGCGTCGGCCAGCCGTCGGCGAAATGATGCCCGCCCACGTATGATCAGGGTTGACACTCTGGAGGCTGCGTTGGAGGAGGAGAGACGTGAGCGGGCAAAGCTTGCGGAGGCTTTGGCGGTTGAGACGCGGATGCGGGAGGAGAATGATCGGCGTCATGCGAGAGATTCAAAGACAACATGCGAGACTCAAAGACAATTGGCGGCTGATGGCTCATCTCGGCCGGGACTTCCCGGGGTAATTTCCAGCCTCCCCCGAGTTGATTGCGGACTTTTTTAGACATTTTTGTATTAATTTATACTTGTTTGTAAACATTTGAGACATTTGGTACCCGCGGGAGCCCCTCCCCCCTCTCCCCCCTCCCCCCCTCTCCCCCTCCCGAATTGGTACGGTGGTACGGTGATATTTAGTTTTTATTTGGTACGCTGATATTTGATTTTTAGTTTTTATAGTTTTAGTTTTATAAATTGAAATGTTATATCAGGTACAAAAATTTTGGTTTATTGATATTTTAAATTATTTTTTTAATTTATTTCGGAATCGGCGACGAAAATTCCGTCGTGAAATTAATTCAATTTAATTTAATTTTTGATTATAGCGGCGGAAATTCCATCGCTGAAATAAAAATTAATTAAAATAAATTAATTTCAGCGGCGGAATTTTCCGTCTCTAAAATTAATTTATTTTTACTTAATTTTTATTTCGGCGGCAATTTCCGCCGCTATAATCATTTAATTTTTATTTAATTTTTGATTTCGGCGACGGAAATTTCCGTCATTTGTAATAAAATTAAAATTAAAATTAAATAATTTCGGCGACGGTAATTTCCTTTGAAATTAATTAATTTTAATTTAATTTTTATTACGACAACGGAAATTTCCGCCGAAATTAATTTAATTAAATTAATTTTTATTACAACGACGGAAATTTTCGCGTGAAATGAAAAATTTAATTAAATTAAATTGATTTAGCGTGAAATTTCCGTCATTGTAACCATTAATTCACCGGCGGAATTTAATTCCGTCGGTAAAATCAAAAATACCGGCGGAAATTGACCGTCGGAGCAACTGCTGACAGTGGTAGCGACGGACCACCGACGGAATTTTTCCGCCGGTGATTATTTTTAGCGACGGAAATTTAATTTTAGCGACGGAAATTTCCGTCGCTAAATGACCTTTTTCTGGTAGTGCTAGTGGAAGTAGTGGAAGTGGAGGATTCAGATACCGGACAGCAAACCCAGTCTCCGCCACGACACCGAAAGGAAGAGAAGTAGTTAAGGACAACATTGTCAACAACCTGCAAGGAGGGGGTAATAATGGTTCCAATGGTGGAAGATTCCAGCCAAGGCAACAAAGAAAATTTGATGATTTGGGTATGACTACAGAGGAGGTCTACAACGGATTGCTCAGGACCGGTATGATAAAGCCACTTTGGAAAATTACGGGCTCAAGTAGTCCCAATCCAAACCTTGACACAAGCAAGTATTGTCGGTTCCACCAGTTCCCGGGACACACCATTAACACTTGCTTCACCCTCAAAAGGATTATTCAAGGGCTTGTAGATGAAAAGAAGATTGAAAAGTCCCTTCATCCTAATGTTGTCAGTAACCCTCTGCCTAACAACACCGTGAATCTCATGGATTTTGGCCAAGACTATTTTGTTAATGTAATAGAATTTGGGGAGTCCGTAGATGGAGATGTTAGTGATGATTGTAATAAGATTGTGGTGATGTAATCCTTTGTTACGATGAAATGAAAGATAATTTACGCTATGTTTTGTATCTTGACGATCTATATGATTTGAATAATCTTTAGCATTTTATGATGATTATGAAGAGCGTTTGGTGGCCAACACTATATCTTCCATGGTTCCTAGAGATTCCCCGATCTCTCTGGAGGAACTTAGGATAGCGGCTAATGTAGAGGCGCCATTATCCATAAATGAGATAAGACAGGCGGCATGGCCCTACAGCACTCGTCCTGTTCCGATTACATTAGCAGAACTCAAAGAGGCCAGCAAGAATTTTGTGGTTGAAGATCATCAAGAGGTTAATATGTTGACTCGATCTGGAAGAATGTTGGGAATGGATAGTGTTGATCCATCAGGGAAAGGCAAGGGAGTTGCAGTTTCGAATCCCCAGACCTCTCAAGATCCCTACAAATCAGCAGGAAGTGAGGAAAGCCGCGAAGATCCGATCTTGACACAGCTGAAGAGAACCCAAGCCGATATCTCCCTATGGTCTCTGCTCACATCCTCCTACCCTCACAAGTTAAAGATGGAAGAAGCCCTGTCCAAAACCAAAGTGTCTGTCAACGCCACCCCAGACGAAGCCTGTCAGTTGATTGGAACTGCGCAGTATGGGAACATCATTACGTTTACGGATCTTGATACGCACCTTACGGTGCAAAGCATAATGAGTCTCTACATATCACGGTGCCCTTTGGAGGCGCGGATTCCCATGTATTGATAGACAATGGGTCGGCTATGAATGTACTTCTGCCAAAATGATGAGTATGCTAGATATTGACGCGCGAGCCTTAAACCATCCGGCCCGGACCATAAAAGCCTACGATTCGACATCCGGGCAGTGTTGGGGATAGTCTCTCTGAATTTTTTGTTTGGGAGCAAAGAGATGATGGTGGAATTCCAGGTTATCGACATTCCGATCACATTCTCAGCGCTATTGGGTAGACCGTGGATTCATGAAATCAGGGCAGTAGCGTCCACTCTCCACCAGTGTTTGAAATTTGTGCAAGACGGAGTTCTGACGACCATTTATGGGGATAGCATCACTATCGGGGAGACCAGTACTAATACCATGCCAGTGATGGAAATCAAACTTGACCAAGAAAGCTTGATGCTCAGTGGTTTTACGATTGAGAAGCCTAAAGGGCAGGTCTGCACTTTAGATTTGACAACCTCCTCCGACAAGATCCCTTCTGTGCTAAAAATGATGAGAGGCATGAGTTACATCCCTGGCCTGGGGCTAGGGAAGCGTCAACAGGGACCGTGTCAGCTTGTGATGCCAGAAGCCAAGAGGAATAGGCGAGGCCTAGGGTATGTCGTGACAAAAGAAGACAAAGCGTACGATAAGACTGAAGCGTTTAAAGAAAAGATGACCTCGAATTTCTTTGGAAAGAGGTACAAAAGGCCTGAGATGCGCCCGTACAGCTGGTCTTTGAACAAGCACTTTGTCAAAGAGGATGGAGAAATGTTTGTTTTCCCAGAGCTGAAGATGAACCAAATGGAGGAAAGGATGAGAACAATCCAGAGGTTTGCCAGCAGTCAAAACCCAGTGAAGGAAATGCTTGTGAGTATGCCTAGAAGACCAGGCATCACCGCTACATTCGAGAATAGCTACCATTTATGGGGACCTGATTATGTGAACCAGTTCGAGAAGCTTGCTCAGGACAAACCCACCATATACAAGATCCGCGGTGCTGATCCCCTGGACATTGATGGTGATTTGGCAGATATGTTTAAGGAGCAGGGGCTGTCAGAGCCTGAGGATGATATACATTTGGCAGGAGTACCTATAGGAGGGATGGATGTTGCTAGTGATCTCGGTGATTTGATTGACTTTTCCTCTGATAACGAGGTGGTGGCTATGCTGGAGTTTGAAAAGGGGCCAGTTGCAGATCTGAATAGTTTGAAGACCATCGCAGAGAGGCCACTACAGAACTGGACTTCATTTCAAGGACCGGTTGCAGACAGGGAGACTATGATCAAAAAGCGAGGGCTCAAGCCTCGTCCTTGTCCATCTGAGTCTAAATTTGTTTCCCGTGTCCTGATTCAGTCCCCAGAGTCCCTTGTGATTGAATTCGAGTCCTCCGATCGGTCTGACGTCCTCACGACGGAAGACCGTCTTCGTGTTGTAGATACTGCTTTCCCCTTCGCTTTGAATAAAATGGTCGATCTTTCTGAGTATCCCGTGATTGCCAATCTAACAATTGAACGCTTAACTAAAATTAATCATCAAGATTTAAAAATAATTAAGCCAGATTCAATTGAAGATAATGCAGACTTAATAGATGAGCAAACTTTAGAAAATAATTCAAAGCGGAGTTTGCGAGCAAAAGGAAAGCGGGCCCAGTTTGCCGATGAGGTATTGACAACGGTGAACACAGGAGCAGTAGGAACCCAAAGAAATGCAAATTGGTAGCTTCTTCTCCGAAGATGAACGGGTTGCCCTCATCGAGTTGCTTAAAGAGTTCGTAGACGTCTTTGCCTGGTCCTACAAAGACATGCCCGGGTTGGATGCATCTATCGTAGAACACCGGATACCCCTAGATCCAGAGATTAAGCTAATAAAGCAGAAATTGAGACGGATCAAGCCCGAGTGGTCCTTGCAAGTCAAAGAAGAGATTGAGAAACTACTACGGGTGGGCTTTATCAAGGTGATTGAATACCCGACTTGGCTGGCAAACATAGTCACGGTCACAAAAGCGAATGGAAAGGTTCAGGTTTGCTTAGACTTCCAGGATCTTAACAAAGCTAGTCCCAAAGATGATTTCCCCTTGCCAAACATCGACATGCTGGTAGATGCTACTGCGAACTACGAGGTCAAGTCCTTTGTCGATGGTTTTGCGGGTTACAACCAGATTAAAATGGCCGAAGAAGACCAAGACAAGACAGCATTCACCACTCCTTGGGGCACTTATTGTTACACTGTGATGCCATTTGGATTGAAGAATGTCGGGGCTACCTACCACAGGGCCGTCACCACCCTGTTTCACGACATGATCCACAAGGAGATTGAAGTATATGTGGACGATATGATTATCCACTCAAAAGGGTCAGATGGACAACACTTCACTGATTTAAGGAAGTTCTTCAACAGACTTCGGGAGCATTCCATGAGGCTCAATCCAGCCTAGTGCACTTTTGGGGTTATCCGGGGTAAAGTTTTGGGCTACATGTTCACAGAGCGAGGCATCGAAGTAGATCCCAGAAAAGTCAATGCAATTATTGAAATGAAGCCACCCAGAACTGTTTGCGAGGTAAAAGGCTTCATGGGTCGTCTACAGTACATCAGCAGATTCATCAACCAGCTAACCTCCATATGTGAGCCAATCTTTAAGCTATTGAAGAAGAATCATGAAGTGGTTTGGAACGAGGAATGTCAACTAGCTTTCGAGAGAATCAAAGCTTACCTTATTAGTCCTCCCATTCTCTGCCCACCTCACGGGAGCAAGCCTCTACTTCTATACCTGACGGTCACAGACACAGCTATCGGGGCCATGCTAGCGCAAGAGAAGAAGGACTCCAAGGTCGAGAATGCCATATATTTTGTCAGTCATAAATTCCAAGGTAGCGAGTTGAATTACTCTGCCCTCGAGAAGACGTGCGCAGCTCTGGTTTGGGTGGTCAAAAAGCTGAAGCACTATATGCTATCCCACACAGTACACCTGGTCTCCAAGATGGACCCGATCAGATACCTGTTTCAAGGTGACAAAGGTAACATTTCCACTAGATTGGCAAAATGGACGTTCTTCTTAGCTGAGTTTGATATCAAATATGTGATCCGGAAATAAATCAAGGGACGAGGCTACGCGGATCAATTGGGCGATTCCCGGTCTGAAGCTTAGGGCCAGATCTCCAGTTTCCAGATGAAGGGATTCTTGTTATAGAGAATGGCAACCGGTGGCAGTTATTCTTCGACGGCGCGGCAAACAAAAGAGGTAATGGCATCGGGATGGTACTGGTAGACCCAAATGACATGCATACCCCAATAGCTATCAAGCTGAATTTCTCGGTTACCAACAATGCAGCCAAATATGAAGCTTGCATAGCTGGTCTTGAGGATGCCCTAGAGCGACATGTGGATGAATTGGAAGTGTTTGGTGATTCCCAACTGATAATAAATCAAGCCGCCAACAGATGGAAAACCTCAGATCTGTGTCTCCAGAGGTATCACGCTTACATTGCAGAGCTCGTCGGTCAGTTCAAGGAAGTGTCATTCCAATTCCTGCCGCGAGACAAGAAGAGATTTGCCGATGCCCTAGCTACTCTGGCCTCTTTGGTAGAAATCCCAGAAGGAAAGTCAATCAAACCGTTCAGGGTCGGTAGGCGAGAAAATCACATCTTCTTTGTGAAATAGAGATCGAAACTGTCAATGAGCCGTGGTACAACCAAATTTTCCAATATCTCAAGCATGGTGAAGCATCTTTCCCCGTTGATAAAGAAGGAGACCTAAAAGGTATTCATGCCAAGAGTTTGCAAGCTTTGAAAAGGCTATCGGCTCAGTACGTCATACTTGGCAATGAGTTATGGAAGAAAAGGGAAGGTTGCCCTCCCCTGCTTTGTATCAGCAAAGAAAAGGCTCAGAAAGTAATGGAAGATGTTCACAATGGCGCCTGCGGACCTCATATGAACGCTCGATCCCTTATGCATAGCATTATCGAGGCCAGGCTATACGGATTACTATGGAAACTGATTGTATTCAATTTGTGCAGACCTGTGACAAATGCCAGCGGTTCTCCAAACTAAACCACATCCCTCCTCATAATCTCTACTGTATGACGACTCTGTGGCCCTTCACAATGTGGGGAAATGATGTCATTGGGAAGATAACTCCATCCGGCAGCAATGGACACTCATTTGTTTTGGTCGCGGTAGATTACTTCACAAAGTGGGTGGAAGCCGCGTCCTACAAAGTGCTCACAGCTAAGAAGGTAGCTCGCTTCATAAAAGAACAAATTTTCTGCCGCTACGGAGTCCCAAATGAGATTATTTCTAACAATGGAACCCACTTCGAAGGAGAAACCGATCGTCTATTTACTGAATACAGGGTCAAGCGTCACAAGTCTTCACCATACAGACCACAAACAAATGGTGCTGTTGAGGCCGCTAATAAGAACTTGGAAAGAATCATTAAGAAGATGGCCGAGCGAGGAAGGGATTGGCCAGAGAAGCTACATTTAGCATTATGGGGCTACCGCACTTCAATTCGGACCGCTATCGGTGTAACCCCATACGCCTTGACCTACGGAATGGAAGCTGTCATGCCCATCGAACTAGAAATTCCATCCCTCAGGGTGTTGCTTGAGAATGAGGTGAATGAGATTGATTGGCTCCAAAGTCGATACAACGAATTGGCATTGTTAGATGAACGCAGATTAAAGGCCATGGAGCACAATCGGGCATATCAGAAAAAATGGCCTGTGCTTTTGACAAAAGAGTGAAGCCCAGGGACATCAAGGTTGGTGATCTGGCTCTCAAGATGTAGCCCGCAAATCAGAGCAGTGCATTGGGCAAATGGGCACCTGTTTGGGTCGGACCGTTTCTAGTAAAGAAGATATTCTCCGGAGGAGCAATGCAGCTGACAGATCTGGATGGTAATCCATTTTTGCACCCCATCAACGGAGATAAGTTTCAGAGGTATTATGTGTGATCAAGTCTTTTCCCCCTCTGTAAATAAATAAAAATGATGATAAAATAAAAAAAATGAAAATAAAGGCGCAATAAAATTGTCCCAGATGAGACTGAAAACCTCTCAAAAGACAGTCCATACAAAAATAAGGGACGCGCCCGGTGCCAAAAGAATATACCCAACTAGACTGAAAACCCTAAAAAGGGCGGTCTAGGTAAAAAATAGGGTTGCACCATGTCCCCCTTCTGTCTTCCCCTTTCTTTAAACACAAAATTGATTGAGTTGAACTACGGAGACCTGAGCCCCTTAGTTCTCTGTGTAAAAAGGGGAACGTAGGCAACCACTCGTGGTTCGGTCTAAAAATGGCTGCAAAATCTTATATCTTGCCAAAATGTGTTTTGATTACAGTTCTAAGGCTTTTCAAAGGTTCATTTTAAGTTAATATTCTTTTTGATGAGTTCAAGCAAGGCCTGCTTTTGACTCAAATGACTTGCTGCGAATAAAAGGAAATAAATTTTCAATATCTACTTCGTCTGCGTTAAAGTAATCAAGGGATACTCAAGTTTCATACAAATAAATGTCTCTCCCAAAGTACAAGCAAAAGAAAAATAAAGAGTCTTCCATCTCTCAGAAAAGTGTCTAGAAGCTCGTCTCCACTCCCGAACTCGTACCTCTGTCTTTCCTTTTCCTTGGTCCCCGGGAGGACCTTGGCCTAGGAATGTCAAATAAGTCGGTTTGAGCTCGCCCCAGCTCTGGTATATTGCGTGTCGGTGGTTCGATCAGACCAGTCTCCCTCACAGCAGCCCTGGCAGCCCTCTCTTGTCGCAAGGCCTCTTTGTGAGCTATCACCTCTGGATCATCCCTCAGAGCAGCTCTCTGGATCTCTCGCCTCCGATAGTCCTCAGCAACATTGCCGGTAACATTATTTGGATTCCCTTGAGCCTCTGTATCTCGTAAAGACCGGTTGGATGGGTAGTCTGCTCCTAAGTATTCCCGACGGCGAGCCTCTATAGCCAGCTGCACGAGACCCTGTTGCTCTTCATACCAAATCAGATACTCCGTGGTCAAGAATATAAACCCTCTGGCCTAACGAAGGAGCGTCCGTGTGGGAAGAAAACCCTCCAAGAAAGATCTGCTGAAGAATTGCACAGTCTGGGGCTCGGTCATGACCATCGGAATAGCATCAGTCGTCAGCCTCTCTCTCAAAGCCCGGATAATTTCTTTGAGGGTACCCGATATTGCTTGCTCACTAGTGATGGTACACGAGAATGAAGACACATGCAACCACAGCGGTCGACTACCACCGACCCATCTGAATGTCTCTCGTAGTGCAGTAATCCCCACGCCGGAATCCAGTTCGGATCAACAGATCCGTACCGCGTCAACCTCACTGCCAACTATCGGCGGCCGCGTCCCTCGGTAACCCGCATTGTCTAGTCACCCAAGGCATCGGCGTCGACCTACAGTAATGGCTCAATCAAGCGTAGTCTCTCAGAAAGCCATAAAGACAGCAAAGTAGGGCTGCCCGCGCCCATGAAATCAGATCCTCCAGCCAGTCTATCAAGGCCATGGTAAGTCTCAGCTAATAGCAGCGGTATAATGTCCATTTCCCCTTGTCCGGGCCGAATTTGATGAAGATCTACACCTCGGTCACCCCTAAGGCTGTCGACAACCTCCAATCGGCGCACTTGAGCGGAGACTCAGACATGTCCACGAAGTAGTAGGGCGACGGGGTAAACAATACATACATGTCCGGAGAAGTAGAAAGATCAAACGGCGCGGATTTGGAAGATCGCAGCCGAGCCATCCGGGTTAAGTCTATAAATTCACCATTCGAGAATCATGGGTGCCACACGATCTCTTGGCGAGGAGCCGGGAAGTTCGATAAGCTTGCTCCTGGCAGGTCGTCTGTCTCGAGGGAATGCTACAGTTTCTGCCTCACTCAAGCCTGTTAATGATCTGAAATCCTCCAAGGTTGGCATCAAATCATTGTATGATAAAGTAAACACATGCCTCTCCGAGTCCCAGAAATGCAAAGCGGCCCGAAGCAAATCCCAATCAACCTTCCAGTTCTTCAAAGGCCAGAGACACGGCATACCATACCGCTTGTCAATGATTTTCCCATGATGCTTTTGGTGAAATTGTGAAACTCCGACAAAGTCCTGGCAAAATTGATATTCCCGAGAAGCTATTTCCTTGTTATAATGCTCCATGGTGATTGAAAGTTCCAACCTTTGTTGCAGAAATCGTGCATGCGTCAAGTTGGGGCCTCTTTGGTGTCCTCTATTTGAAAGAACAATGCCTGCAAATGAGGCCTGGTTCGATTTTAAAAAGGTCCCTGTTACGAACTTCATCCAGTCGTGCGACATCTCTTGACACATAGACATATCATGCCGGGCGACAGATTTGGTCTGCATCAGGAACATCAAGGTCTTGCAAGTGGTTTTTTCTGTGGCACTCTCTAGCTCGCCGTCGCTGCAATACACCTTGTACCTCATATTACTGCACGAGAGAGGATTTTCCCCCACCATATGTATCACTATACACAATTACCCAAGATAGTCCCAAAAACTTATGTACAAACCCGGCAAAGCCGACCTGTCAATAACAATAAATCATACTCCTTTTCCCTCGTTCCCAGAACGAACAGACTCATGCAAACAAGCTAACATAGTTTAACTTTTTCTAACAAAATAGCATAGTTAGATGTAGTGCTCCGAGTGTCGTTTTCCCCGCAGGTACAACGATTAACTGAGCAAATCTCAAAGATGGTCCCTCAAAGCAAAACTGAGATAAAGAATCCGTGTCTATTTGAAACTCCCCAGCAGTACGCATCAAGATCAATGGCCCCACCGCCAAAGCGTCAATAAGAGTCCACTGCCCAGCAAGCAAAGTCCCCCGGCTTACCAAGCAAAGCTCGGGACACAAAAATCAAGCGTCAATAAGAGTCCGCTGCCCAGCAAGCAAAGTCCCCGGCTTACCAAGCAAAGCTCGGGACACAAGAATCAACCGTCAATAAGAGTCCGCTGCCCAGCAAGCAAAGTCCCCGGCTTACCAAACAAAGCTCGGGACACAGAAGTCAATCGTCAATAAAGATGGGCCCCGCCACCAAAACACCAACAAGAATCCGCTTCCCAGCAAGCAAATTTCCCGTCACAACAAGCAAAGGTCCCAGATCTCAAAGCCAACAGTCAACAAAAGACCGCCCGCACCCGTCAACCATCAACAACAGTTAGTAACATAGGACCCTTCGGCAGTTACATTGATCCCCAGCAACGTAAGCAATAGCATCAATACCTCCGACAACTACAGATCTTTCAGTCAGATATTGGGTGACAACCGTATAGTCAGATATTGGGTGACAACCGCATAGTCAGATATTGGGTGACAACCGCATAGTCAGATATTGGGTGACAACCGCACAGTCAGATGTTGGGTGACAACCGCACAGTCATATTTCTGAACTACAATCTGGCTTGATTCCCTCCTCGGGATACGTAGGAATCCTTTCTCAAAAGGTCCAGCCATCCGATTCCCCAAATCACCATCTAGCCCTCCGCCTTATTCCCCAGCCGCTCATTGGGATTGGGTCTTATTTTATCAACAACCTCACTTCTTCCATAGGTAATGTTGCCGAGGGGCTCTGTAAGTACGCCAATCCAATTCGCAACCTTTTTCGATGCATTTTAATATGATAAAATTGTATTTAGGGGTGTTTTGGTAAATTCCTGGTCCATCCCGAGACTTCCGGAAACATTTCATAAGTTTCTCGAGAAGGAAGTACTTTTTTGTATTTTGCTCATGCCAAGGGACCTAAAAGGAATAAATCTATTTTGGACTTTTTAGGTATTATCCAAGAAAGTTCTAGAATCAAATTTGGTGCCAAAAACGGTTATGGTCACCTTGTGTCACGCGACAAGTCGAGGCATGGAAAGTGGTTACGTTATGCCGTGCGACATAAGGTTACCATAGACTGCAGCTATAAATAAGACCCTACCCCTCTCAGTTTTGGATCCCAATTCCAGTCCTCTAATGTAACTCTGCACAAATTGCCCCAGAAATTCTCTCTCTCCTCCTCCCTCACCAAAACTACCCAATTTCCCTCCAATTCCCTTACCTTTCACACATCTTCAACCCAATTCCTCTCATACTTCCCCAAACACCTCAGATCTTCCAATTCAGCTCTCAGTCCGTGCCTAGATCTCTATTCAAGAAGCTGAATCGAAGGATTTTACACCTAACTTGGTGTAGAAGTTGAGGACTACAAGCGTAACACTCCTCTCTCTCTCTCTCTCTCATCTATTTGTTTAATTGTTTTTTCCTTCTTCTCCACTTGATAATCAGGCTCAATCTGCCTCAGATTATCAAGTGGCAACTGCAATCTCTCTGTTTAAATCGTATATGCTTGAGTCCAATTGCATGCTTATGATGTGATCTACTTGGATTTGCAATTTGGATGTCAAGGGAGTGTGGATCTCCCATATCCACACTCCTTTGACCGATTCATATCTAATTCATGTTGTTCTTATTGATTCTGGTATAATTGTTTGATTTGTTGTGCATCTGTTGGATCTGCATCTCAGTTTGTGAGGTACCTGCAGATGGTAATCCTGTGTCACGCGACACATTTGGACATAAGGAGTCCTGTGTCACGCGACATGTCGTGACCATCTGCAGGGACCATGTTTCAGTTGTAAGTTGATTTAGTTGGTTATCTTAGCATTTAGTAGTATGCTCATGTTGTTTAGTGCTTAGATCTGGTTTGTAATTGCATTTTGTGTTCATCTAGAGATTCTGCAATCTGTTTGTTGTGAGTCTCTGCAAGGTGACCATTGGTGTCACGCGACACATTTGGACACGAGGAGTCCTGTGTCACGCGACATAGATGGTCCTTTGCAGAGGACCTGATTTGCTTTGTAATCTGTTCTTATTGCTGTAAAGGGATGTGGCCTCCCAAACAATTGGTCTACAAGTTGTAATGATCTTACCTATTCAATAAAATTCATGTTTATTGCACTTGTCTATTATCATCGTTTGCACATTTATTTGAATTATTTGGATGTCTTGTTGGGTTTTATGGATCCTTGCGCAGCGGAATTAAGCATAAAATTAACACAAAACCCAAGCCCTAAGATCCGTTCTATACGATTAAATTGAATTGCTATGAGATAGAATTTACCAACCTAAATTGCTTTCCGGTCTAGATCTATCGAACGGATAATTATGTGATTCGTAATCACATACTTTTGATCTTCAAATCTACGAATCTTCAACTCCTTTGGATCTTCAGATTTGAACTCTAGGTCTTTGATTTGTTTGAACAAAACTAAGACCCTCTTTTGGTAATCCACACAAATATGAATGTCGAGAACAATTCTCGGGTTGGGAATTGCTAGATTCCTAAAACTTATGGAAGAATATTGAGAGTATTTTGTTATGATTTTTCCTTGAAAATTTCGGCCAGACTTTTAGGTCTGACAGACCCCTTGTATTTATACTACAATAGTAAGAATACTTCTCCTAATCGTATTAGGAGAGACAGGCTGTCAAAAACGCGTACAGGCCTGATATGTCGCGCGGTATATTAAGCCCTTGGCTTGATATGTCGCGCGGTATATATAGCCAGATCTGAGAGCTCTCAACCATTCTTCCTCCGGTTTAACCAATTCATTCTATTTGTGTGTGACCCAATAGGATTACATTATGTTGGCAATGAGTTCGATCATATCGAACCTCATAAGACATAAGCGGACTCTAGCAAGTCATTATGTCTACCCAAATAATGTAACGTAAGAGTTCACATTTCCAATGGTACACTTCCATTCCTCCCTTTGTCTCACGATGTTATATTGAACACAAGTCATGGTCCACGTCAACTTGTATTTGTTCAATGCTTTCTCGATCTTGAGTATAATGATAGTCCAATCGTATTGGGGTGTGGCCACACGCTTTCATCATTATCACTCATCGAGGGGCCCAAGCAAAACATCTCTCTTCCGAGGGACAAATTCCATCTTGACTTATCATCCTTCCCATCATGAATCCGATCATGCCAAAGATAGCCTTTATAGATATCGTGTTAAGATACCGTTTGACTAAAATCAAACATAACTTTCATCATATGTAAGGTCATGATAATCTCAGGTCTAGGGACTAAATGAAGTGACCATATGAGATTTAATTATGACATTTGACCATGACATAAATCTCATACGGGTCAAGTCCAGTCACTTGTTCTCTAACAAGTACCCATAATTTCAATGTGCATCTCTATGCATATAATCATCATATGATTATCTATTGACAATTATACTAGTTATTTACAAGTTTGTAATGTGCATCTCTATGCATATGATCATCTCTATGATCATCCATTACCAACTTACACTAAATAACTAGGGACACAGATTAATATAATAAACATGTAAAACATATATTAATCAAAATAAAATTTCTCTTTTATTAATGATAAAGACGATACAATAAGGTTTATAGAAACTATAAGCCTAGGGCACACACACACTAACAGCTCCCACTTGCACTAGGCTCCATTTATGTATCGAATACTCATGGATCTAACATGACCATCATGCTTCTGCCTGTGCGAGGGTCTTTGTAAGTGAATCCCTAATGTCATCATCGGTTGATACTTTGTATATCTTAACTTCTTCTCATTCTTTATGAATTCCTCAAAGAACGTCTAAGTGAGTGCTTGGATCGTTGTTGTGACCTTGGTTCCATTGTTGGCACAAGTGGTACCACTATAGTCATAACAAGAGTTTCACTGATTAGTGATACTTGGAACATTTCCAAAACACTAATGAACTTTTGATCCAAACTGCCTCTTTTAGCCACATCATATGTTGCTAAAATTTGGCCTTAGTAGTAGAATTGGCTACAATTTACGCTTGGAACTCTTCCAATCAAAACTGCACCTCTAATAAGCATAAACATAAATCTTAATTGCGATTTTAAAATAACTTTGTCAGTTTGGAAGCTAGTCATCTATGTAACCCTTACAACAAGATTAACTTCCAACCTTTCAAATACCAAGAACATATCCTTAGTTCTTCTTAAGTACTTAAGGATCATCTTGACTCCCATCCAATGGTTTATATCGGGGATCGAGATTGGTATCGACTCATCATGCATGGAGCATATGAAACGCCGGGTCTAGTACAAATCATGGCATACATGACAGATCCAAATGCCGAAGCATATGTAACTTCATTCATTTTCCCTTTTGCTCATCAGTTGTCATAAGACAATGAATATTGCTAAGAGAAATACCATGATCCATTGACAAGCTACTCTTCTTAGACTCTTTTAAGAATCTTGTCAATGTGAACACTTTGACTCAAACCAATTTATCCTTCTAGATCTATCTCTATAGATCTTGATGCCAAGGATGTAAGCGGCTTCACCCTTATCTTTCATTGAGAAAACATTCCTTGACCAAGACTTGACAGTCTTAAGTGTCGGAACTTGTTTTTCCAATGAGTAAGATATCATTGTAATAAAACAATAGAAATAATACTACACTCCCACTGAATTTCATGCATACACAAGGTTCATCTTTGTTCTTCGATGAAGTCAAACTCTTTGGCCAATTCATCAAAACAAAGATTCCAATTCCTTGAAGCTTGCTTCAACCCATCTCATGGATCTTTGCAACATGCATACTTTATTAGAGTTTCTTAGATCGACAAACTATTCGGGTTGTGTACTCTACACATCCTTAATAATCTTTCCATTTAAAGAAAGTCGTTTGACATCCATTTGTCATATCACATAGTCACAATATGTGATAATGGCAATTGAAATTCTAACAGACTTCGACATTGTAACTGGCGAAAAAGGTTTCAACATAGTCAATACTATGAATTTGCCCAAATCCCTTTGTTACAATCTTTAGTCATGAAAGTATACACCTTCCCATCCATGTCGGTCTTGAAGACCTACTTGCACCCTTTAGTTTTTACACTTTTAGGTAGCCCAATCAAGTTCCAAACTTGATTGTTAAACATGGATTGTAATTTGGATTCCATAGTTCCTAACCATTTATCCAAATTAGGAGAGGACATCGCTTCTTGATAGTAAGTAGGATCGTCATTCTCAATGACTTCCACTTCATCACTTTCCGCAACGAGAAATCACTATTTCTTGAGTTCGGATCGTAACCTATCCAATCTACGATGGACTTGTGCATCTTGAACTGGTTCCACAACTCCTTTGTGAACTTGGTTCCGTCTCTACTCTTGGTTCCATATTATTTTCGGGTTCTTGAACTTCTTCAAGATTAATTTTACTCCCACTAGATTCTTTATTGAGAAACAATTTCTCAAGAAACGAATCAAATAGAGCAACAAACATTTTGTTCTCTTTTGTGGTTGTAAAATCAATATCCGAAAATAACCTTGTCAGATTTGGTGCTAACTTATAAGAGACAAGTCTCTTTACATAAGATTCGCAACCCCAAATCTTCATGAAAGACAAACTAAGTTTTCTTCCATGCCACATCTTATGTGGGGCCTTAGGAACCGATTTTGTAAGGACTCAATTCAGTGTAACCGCATTATTTCTAATGCATATCCTCAAAAGAAATTAGGAAAGTCAAATTGACACATCATCGAATGAACCATGTCCTACAAGGTTCACTTCCTCCTATAGACACACCATACAATGTGATGTTCCGGGTGGAGTCAACTTTGAAACGATTTCATAGTTTTGAGATGATTGTCAAACTCTTGGCTCAAATATTCACCACCTCGATCCAATCGAAGTATTTAATAGTTTTACCAAGTTTGTTTTTGTATTTCATCTTGAAATGTTCGAAACATCTCAAACGATTCACCTTTGGACTTCATCAGATAGACATCGTCATATCTAATAAGTCATTGGTGAATGTGATGAAACACCAAAATCCTCCCTAGCAATCTTTGCTTATGGTCCACATACATCTCATGTATAATGACCAATAAAGCACTAGCCCTCCCACTACTATTAGTGTAGGGTGGTTTGGTCAATAATCCCAATAAACAAGATCAACATTCCTCAAATGACTCATGGTCATATGAGTCTAAAAGTCCATGTTAATGGAGTTTAGATATATGTTTCTTATTTATCTGACCAATCCGGCAATGCCATATGAACGCGTTGTTCATATTGTTCGGTTTAGATTTCCATTTATATTATAGATATCTTCAACATTATTTTGTTTCTCATCTTCCAGGATATGAAGACCATTCAATGACATATGCAATACAATAAGGCATATCATTAAAAAAATATAAAACTTCTTATTGAAAATAAGAAAATTATATTCTTCATCATCCATTTAAGAAACAAAAATAATACTCCTACTCAAATTCGGAACGTAGTCATACTTGTTCAAAACAAGTACTACTTCACAAGGTAAAGTGACTTCATAAGTCCCTATGGCTAATGTAGCAACCCTTGCTCCATTTCTACACATAGGTTTAATTTACCTTCTTTGAGTAGCTTTCTATTCTTTGTTCCTTGCACATTTAAACAAATGTGGGATCCAATCCGGTATCATATACCCAAGAACAAGAAGTCGAAGGGAAAATATCTATCATATAGATATTTGAAGTAGTAGCAATCATATTGCCCTTTTTCACCTTTTAGGCCTTCCTAATAAGCCTTGCAACTTTGCTTCCAATGACAATCTTATTGTAATGACAGCAAACTGCATCCTTTTGAGACACTTTGGGTTTAGCCTCTTCGGCTTTGCAACTTTTGCCTTAGGTTTAGCAACCTTTGCTTTACCTACTTTGTTTTCCTTTATGAACCCCTTTCTTGTGTTAACCATTAACACTTTTGCGGATTGCTCCTTCTTTCATCATATGAATTAAGAGCCTTCACCACAACATATATCTTTTTCCTAGCTTGCACTTGGAACATTTTCCTTTTTTTTGCGTTATGCTAGAACAAAAGAATAGCTATCATGTGCTCAAGGTTCTTCATAAGAGCCTTTAAACATGGTGGCAAGTACAAGGCAAGCAATATTGTCAGAATCATCAATATGTTTCTAATGTTGCTTCCTTATTTGCCCTTTGCAACATTTGCAATGGGTTCAGTAGGAACGGCAGTTCGTCAGAACGTACAAATTTACCTAAGAACCATTCTTTAGGCTTTTGATCCAATCAAAATTATTTGTATCATTCCTTTCGAACTTTGTCCTTCATAAGGACAAATCGCAATTATTATTATATAATGCTACTTCTACAACAAAATATACAAATTATATGAACACATATCAATATCAACACCTTTATCATTTAAGAGCAAATAATGTATTTTACAAATACTCCCATTAAATTATACACCTTCAAATACAAGCATGTATCATATAATTATAATGGGCTAAGATCCATATTTCACTTCAATTTTGGTTTAACTGAGTCAATGCCCAAAATTAAGTTATTTAGGTAGATAACATTTATCAATCACATCATATGTGACTCTTAGATCCTTTATGAGATTTTAGACATCATATGTCAAAACATGTTTTAATCTCATCTTATGCCTTGGGTCAAAACTCTTTTGAAAGCACCAATTAAGTCTAACCAATTTCAAACGTATGAGATACATGGAACGATGCACCCAGCGAGTCGAAACTACATCAACCATTATCTCATCTTGCTCCATACTTAGAATAGAATGATGCACCCAGTGAGTCGAAACTACATCAACCTATCCCAATACTTCTCAAGTGTTTTACTTTCGGGGTGGCATAAAACTTAAACATTAAATGAAGGTTCTTTAAAATAGATCATAAGCATGTCAACAAAGATAGCGCAAAGTACACCGGGTAAGTTCCCGAGCTGGTGAGCCACAAGGACTACTTAAGTACCCAATCCTTAGACAGAACTCTCCTAGACATGTACAACTACAATATCAGTTTGATTGCAGCATAATCTTACTTGTAAAACTGACTTGTTTCATAAACAATCAGACACTAACTTGTTTCTCATAAACAATTAGTGAACTATAATTCAATGTTCAAAAACATTCTAGAATTATAACGATTCTTTTATGCAACGCAATAATTAATAAAATCACCTTTTTAAACAATTAAGCAAGCATAAGAACACTTTAATAATTATGCAACGCAACAATTAAATAAACATCTTTTAATTAATTAAGCAAGCATAAGAACACTTTAATAATTATGCAACGCAACAATTAAATAAACATCTTTTAATTAATTAAGCAAGCATAAACAATGAATTAATCTAGCATAGCCCTACAAACTCAATTTCCAGAAATTTATAGCATCCAGATTAAGACATAAAACATCTCGGATTGTAAACACAATCACAGATTAGCGAGAAAAATTAAACAAAGCGGTTACGCTTGATTTGGCTTATTATGTCGCGTGACATAACTAGCCGAGTGGCTAAGTATGTCGCGTGACATAACTAGCGGTGCAATTTTCTCCTCGTGGCCAACTATGTCGCACGACATGAGTTGCCGGTTGGCGATTTTAAATTTCAATCAATTCCAATCATAGAGCAATCAAATCAAGTAAACAACTTTTACGGATTTAATTCAACATAATCAAAAAACGATTTTCGCAGATTAGCAAATTGTTTCTCATAAACAATTAAATCTAACTCATACAAAGCAAGCCTAGAACATTTATAAACAATTTTATAACAACTTTCTAGCATGCCAATTCGAATCTAACCATACGAACGGGGCTTTGATACCACTGTTGGGTTTTATGGATCCTTGCACAGCGGAATTAAGCATAAAATTAACACAAAACCCAAGCCCTAAGATCCGTTCTATACGATTAAATTGAATTGCTATGAGATAGAATTTACCAACCTAAATTGCTTTCCGGTCTAGAGCTATCGAACGGATAATTATGTGATTCGTAATCACATACTTTTGATCTTCAAATCTACGAATCTTCAACTCCTTTGGATCTTCAGATTTGAACTCTAGGTCTTTGATTTGTTTGAACAAAACTAAGACCCTCTTTTGGTAATCCACACAAATATGAATGTCGAGAACAATTCTCGGGTTGGGAATTGCTAGATTCCTAAAACTTATGGAAGAATATTGAGAGTATTTTGTTATGATTTTTCCTTGAAAATTTCGGCCAGACTTTTAGGTCTGACAGACCCCTTGTATTTATACTACAATAGTAAGAATTCTTCTCCTAATCGTATTAGGAGAGACAGGCTGTCAAAAACGCGTACAGGCCTGATATGTCGCGCGGTATATTAAGCCCTTGGCTTGATATGTCGCGCGGTATATATAGCCAGATACAGAAACTCTCAACCATTCTTCCTCCGGTTTAACCAATTCATTCTATTTGTGTGTGACCCAATAGGATTACATTATGTTGGCAATGAGTTCGATCATATCGAACCTCATAAGACATAAGCGGACTCTAGCAAGTCATTATGTCTACCCAAATAATGTAACGTAAGAGTTCACGTTTCCAATGGTACACTTCCATTCCTCCCTTTGTCTCACGATGTTATATTGAACACAAGTCATGGTCCACGTCAACTTGTATTTGTTCAATGCTTTCTCGATCTTGAGTATAATGATAGTCCAATCGTATTGGGGTGTGGCCACACGCTTTCATCATTATCACTCATCGAGGGGCCCAAGCAAAACATCTCTCTTCCGAGGGACAAATTCCATCTTGACTTATCATCCTTCCCATCATGAATCCGATCATGCCAAAGATAGCCTTTATAGATATCGTGTTAAGATACCGTTTGACTAAAATCAAACATAACTTTCATCATATGTAAGGTCATGATAATCTCAGGTCTAGGGATTAAATGAAGTGACCATATGAGATTTAATTATGACATTTGACCATGACATAAATCTCATACGGGTCAAGTCCAGTCACTTGTTCTCTAACAAGTACCCATAATTTCAATGTGCATCTCTATGCATATAATCATCATATGATTATCCATTGACAATTATACTAGTTATTTACAAGTTTGTAATGTGCATCTCTATGCATATGATCATCTCTATGATCATCCATTACCAACTTACACTAAATAACTAGGGACACAGATTAATATAATAAACATGTAAAACATATATTAATCAAAATAAAATTTCTCTTTTATTAATGATAAAGACGATACAATAAGGTTTATAGAAACTATAAGCCTAGGGCACACACACACTAACATGTCTAAATTAGAAAGACTCGTCTACGGACGAGGCGTGTTGGGTGAACTCTCGGTTCTTCCTAACACGTAACCTGACCCCCGAACCCATTCTCTTTCAAAAGGTTTTTCAAAGTGCACCTCCAAAAGCATGGCGTGGCGACTCCTTTCTTTTTTCATTTTAAACCGAAAAACCAAATTTTTTCGGGCGAGCGCGCATTCAGAAACCTTATCAGGACTTTGACCTAAACAACATACTTAACACACAAATTAGTAACAAAAAGCATATGAATTTATTTAAGTTCAAGCATAACCATTTCTCTTCTAAGGAATGTAAACTTTTTGGAGTCAAGAGCCTTTGTGAGAATATCAACAATTTGATTTTCTGTCTCTACATGCTCTAAATGGATGTTCCCCTTTTCCATATGGTATTTGAGGAAATGATACTTGATGTCTATGTGTTTGGTTTTTGAGTGCATGATATGGTTGTTGTAAACTGAAATTGTTGAGGTATTGTCACACATGATTGGGCAATTTCCTTCATTTATTCCATAGTCAACCAACTATTGCTTCATCCAAACTATTTGACAACAACAACTTCCAGCAGCAATGTATTCAGCCTCTGTAGTTGAAACTGAAACCGAGACTTGCTTTTTGATGGCCCAAGCAACTAGTCTATTTCTAAGGAAGGACACGTTCCACTGGTGCTTTTCCTGTCTATGGTACAAGCTGGATAATCTGCATTTGAATAACCTACAAGTTCGAAATTCAAATATTTGGAATACCAAAGTCCAAGATTAGTAGTTCCAGAGAGATAACAGATTATAGACCGCACTTAAATGTGCTTCTCTAGGATCAACTTGATAACGAGCACAAACACTAAACATAATATCTGGTCTACTAGCAGTATAAGTAAAGTAACGAGTCAATCATACCTCGATATAGGGTTTGATCAACCTTTTTACCTTTTAAGTCTTTATCAAGTTTATTGCCGGTAACCATGCGAGTATCATATGCTTTAGCATTTTCAAGTCCAAACTTCTTGATTAACTCCTTTGTGTATTTGGCTTGGTTGAGGAAGATTCCTTCATCACATTGTTTGATTTGAAGCCCAAAGAAGAATGTCAATTCTCCCATCATGCTCATCTCAAACATGCTTTTCATTAGATTTTCAAAACGTTTACACAATAATTCATTAGTAAAGTCAAAAATAATATCATCAACATATATTTGAACAAGCAATGAATGATTATTATATTTAGCAATAAATAGAGTTGTATCAATTTTACCGCTAAAAAAAACCTTTTTCTAGAAGAAATTTTGATAGAGTTTCATACCATGCCCTTAGAGCTTGTTTGGATTCATACAAAGCTTTTTGGAGTTTGTAGACATGATTTGGATATTTTGAGTCTTCAAATCCAGGAGGTTGAGCCACGTACACGCTTTCTTGAAGTTCACCATTGAGGAAAGCACTTTTAACGTCCATTTGATAAAGCTTGAAACATTTATAAGATGAATAGGCCAAGAAAATTATGATTGCTTCAAGTCTTGCAACTGGAGCAAAAGTTTCATCATAGTCAATTCCTTGTTCTTTCCTATATCCTTGTGCAACCAACCTCGCTTTTTTCTGGTGATGCTTCCATTCTCATACACTTGTTTCTAAACACCCATTTTATAACTATAACTCCTTGATCATGAGGTTTAGGAATTAATGTCCAAGCCTTGCATCTCTCAAACTGGTTTAGTTCTTCTTGCATAGCAACAACCCAACTTGAATCTTGGAGTGCTTCATCAACTTTCTTGGGTTCAATTTGAAATAATATAGAAGTATGCTCATCGTAGTTTGATCTCATTGTTTGAACTTCAGGAAATAAATCACCAATGATGTTTGATAGAGGGTGATGACTAACTTCACGAACCTCAGGGGTTAAATCTGGTTGAATAGAGGTTTGTTGAAATTCTTCTATTGATACATCATTCGATCCTTCAGTGAAGTCATTAAAAGTAAGTTGACAAAAATGTTCAATTAGTTGAATGGTTAAATCCTCATCTAAATCTTCCCTTGGAGTTGCATCTGTAGTTGGAATTTCAGATGCGGTTTCAAAATTATCTGAGGAAGGTTCAGTTGAGGTTGATGGATTTCCTTGAGTTGAATGATTTTGAGGTTTTTAATTTGGCTCAGGTGAGGTTTTAGAAGTCTCATCTATTTCATTAGAATCAACAAAATCATCAGCAATATTTAAAGCCAAATGTGGCTTATGCAGAGAATGTTCATCAAAAGTAACATGAACATATTCTACTATCTTTAAACTTGATTTATTAAAAATACGAAAAACTTTGGAATGTTTGCATACCCAACAAAAGATACCTTCATCAGACTTAGCACCAAATTTACCTCTGTTTTCTCTTCCATTATAGAGGATAAAGCATTTGCAGTCAAATATTTTGAAGAAAGCAATGTTGAGGAATCTTCCTCTCCAAAGTTCATAAGGAGTTTTGTTGTAGGTTTTGTTGATGAGGGAGTAATTTTAAGTGAAGCATGATGTATTGACTGCTTCAGGCCAAAAATACTAAGGAAGCTTGGCTTCTGAAATCATTGTCTTTACAGCCTCAATCAACGTCATGTTCTTTCTTTCCACAACCCCATTTTGTTGTGGAACACCAGCAGTAGAAAAATTGTAATCAATACCGTGGTCGTCACAATATTGAGCAACACCATTATTTTTTA
This sequence comes from Adenophora triphylla var. japonica, assembly GCA_022495995.1. Lineage (NCBI taxonomy): Eukaryota > Viridiplantae > Streptophyta > Magnoliopsida > Asterales > Campanulaceae > Adenophora > Adenophora triphylla. Next base: position 785,073 of record JAFEMH010000142.1, on the reverse strand, counting down.
ATTCTGTTCCATTATCAGATCTAACACTAACGATGTCATCTTATTTTTGGGTTTGGAGTAGTCTAAATAGTGAGGTTATAATTTCATAGGAATCATCCTTAGTGATCATCATTTCTACACATGTATATCTTGAGTAATCATCCACTACTACTAATGTATATCTATTTCCTCAAATGCTAGCAGTGGTGACAGGTTCAAACAAGTCTATGTGGAGCAATTGTAAACATCAATAAGTTGATTGAGCGGTCTTGCGGGTGAAAGACGAAGTAGTTTGTTTAGCAAGTTGACAGAAGTGCAACTTTAGACCTCAATACAGTTTTCTCCGTTTTAACCTGATTAATTTCATCAGTTGCTAAAGACAAAGCTTTTTTAACATTTTCAAATTTTCGGATCATCACTTCAGCTTTTTTAAACATCTCTTCATGTTCCATGGGAGGGACCTCTTCCACCTTTTTCAAAAGTTTTGGAGTTAAAATGATTTTTGAAGGTGTTTCATTTTTAGATGAAAAAATGGGACGAGAATAAGAACTATTTCCAATCTTATAACTAGGAGTGAGTTTCACATCTGTATAATCCTCACTACTAGCCCTAGTCTTGGTTTTCTTAGTAGCAACCTCTTCCTCCATGTTAAGCGACTCGACTGACTCATTATCTGAATCATCAGAAGCATCCTTGGTAATAAGGCAGATATTAACCTATTCAGTTTCATCTCCGCTTCCTTCATCAGAATCAGTTTCAATCCAAGTAGCTAACTCTTTTGAATTCTTTTCTTCAGCAACCATTCCCTTACGACGAGAAAATTTCACAGGGGAGATTTTCTTTTTTAAATATTCAAATCTTGGCTGTGGACACTCAGAAGCAAAGTGACCAGAATTTTTACAGTTGTAGCAGACGAGGTCACTCTTTTTATTTGTATCAGCAGCCTTAGAAAAAGTTGCTGTAGGTTTGCCTTTTGAAAATGGTTTTGAGGTTTTACGAAATTTTTGAAACCTTTTCAAAAAAAATGGCAAATTCATCATCATCCATATCAATGAGTGATGAGGTTAAATAGAGGGATTTGAGGTTTGCATAGACGAAGAAGGTTTCTCCACATGTTCAATAACAGACATAAAAAGTGTTTTGACTTTTCCTTCAACCTCTTCAATATGATCCATCTTGAGTTCATGGACTTTAAGATTTTCATACAAGTTACTTAGAGTCCAAGTATTCAAATCTTTAGAGTCCTCAAGAGAAGTGGCTTTGTGAACCCATCTTGAACCCAAAGCCCAAGGAATGTCATATTGATTTCCTTGTCAGTTAAAACCTTACCAGTAGATAGACAAGAATTTACTACCTCAACATAGTGGTCATAGGTTTTATGCAAGGTTTCATTGGGTTTCCTCTTGAAGTTGTTGTATCTCCTTTCAACAGAAAAATTCTTGTTTTCATTACAAAGTTCATCTCCTTCAAGGTAGCTTTCTATTGCATCCCACATCTCCGCGGTTTTGCATTTCATGACCTTTTGAAGAGTTGAGAGAGTCAAAGTTCCAGTGATGATATGTCTAGCTTTGCTGTCCAAAGCAACCAATCTTTTTTCTTCATCAGTCCATTCAGCTTTCAACTTCTTGACTTCTGGGGTGATAGTGTTTGTGGCAGGATTTGTGTTGTCCTTAATAGGAACAAAGGGGCCATTGATCACGCATTCCATCAACATCTTATCAGTGGTCTCCAAATCGATTAGCATTTGTAGACACCCCGATCTCGCACCCCTAACAAACCCTTTTAATTGGTCTAAACCCTTACAATTGACCTAAAAGCCTCGATTTGGCCATTCGGGAGTGCAGTTTGTCTTATCAATGCATAATTTGGAAAAACGGGATCCAGATTCTTAATCAGGATGAAAAATCGAGTAAACAGACATATTTACAAAAATACGGACCTCGGACCGAGACCCGGAACGTCAAAACGGTCCTTTATCGACCATTTTGTGCATTAAAAATCATATTATGATATTACTTGCTCATTAACGAATTTTAGATATACCATATCGACCGCAAAATTATTTCAAGCAACTTTCATGTTGGGCCCGTGGACAATCGAGACATCGGAATGTGCGCACCCGAGCAGTTGCAAGCGAAAGCCGGACAAAATACAAAAGTAGTGCAAGAATGACTGTACACGTTCAAAAATGTCAAATTAGGCCAGCAAATGACTGCCATGGTTGGCCAAGTTGGAAAAGAAAGGCCTAATAAGAAAGTGCCATGTGGAAGAGTAGACTTCAAACATTAAAAATGTTGCTCATCTTCACCAAAAATTGGCTCCTTGGGGGCTGACCATTCTTTTCAAACAAACATCATCATATACCACCTTTCATCAGCCATCTCTTCCACCGCCACCCTATCACCATCTAGGGTCAACTTTGGTCATTTTTTACCACCCCCATCCTACAACAACTCATTACATCTCCCCAAATTCACTCCTACACTCCAAACACTCTCCACACTCTCTCCACCACTTCACTCTTCCATTCAAAAAACACACTCCATTCTCTCTCTAAACTCTCTCCATCTCAGCCCCCTACACCACCACACAACCACAATCAAACCATCACAAACAAACACTACTTCAAATAGAAACACATTCAAGCACACTCAAACACTCTCAAACAAACATCAAAAAAGCCTTCACTTGGAAGCAAAGGAAGCACATCTAGATAGATCTTCTCCCCTTCTCCTTTTCTTATGTAATATTTCGTGTTTTTGGCTATGGGTCTAGACCCCCATCTTTGTCAATGTAAACACCAAATGATGTAATGTTGTTCTTTGTTTCAAAGAAACTCTTGATGTTTTCGAAATGAAACCTCTTGTATTTTAAATATGTGTTTCTCCCCCTTTTTTATTTGTCATATATTTGTGAGGGGGAGATAAAGCAAAGCACCAATGACCAATAACTAACACACACACACACACACACACACACACACACACACACACACACACACACACACACATATATATATATATATATATATATATATATATATATATATATATATATATATATATATATATATATATATATATATATATATATATATATATATATATATATATATATATATATATATATAACTTGAGAGGTCAATTGCTTTGTCTCCCTTTATCTCTTCTTTTTTGTGTATCCATCTTACTTGTGTTTTATTTAGTACAAAAAGCCTCTATGATTTTCATAACATGTTAAAGTAGTCATGTACCAAGTTTCAAGTGTTCATTCCATGCTTTGGTTAGGTTTTGATGGTCATCTTCTCCATACCATGTTGCTGTCCAGAAACTTTTATCTCTGATCTCTTCCCATTGTCACATTGTTTGGACATTCAAAAAATGGGAATTTTGTGAAGGTCAAAAGATTAATTTCTCAGAAAACATGTTTGGGAGTCTGTAAATATTTTTACTTTATTTTTCCTGTAAATGTAAGTCCTCTTTTACATTTTTTGTACTAAAGATTTATTCCTCAGTTCATGAAAGTACTGTTTTTTGACCTGAAATGTCAAGAAGGTTTTCACCTATCAAATTTGTCCTTTGGGTCTAAGTTTTGGTTTCTTTCATTTTCAAGATGTCTTAAACAACTTTCATGTTTTGACTTTTTCGTGATTCCTGTCATTAAAGGCGTTTATGAGCTGTGCAAAGTTAAATACACACTGTTTTCCATGTTCTGGCAGAATGCATGTTTTAATTCAATTGATCATTTGATCTTACAATATAGACTCTAAAATCATGTAAAAAATCATGGAACTTTATTAATGTGTTGGGAGTAAGTTCCCATTTTTACATTTTCACATTAACAAGATTTGGTTAAGTTTTGCAGATCCAAAAGGGAGAACAGTCCATAAAATCTGGACATGGACATCTTGGGCATTACAATTCATATGGGATTTGTTTCCCAAATTTTGTACTTAATTGTATATTAAAACCCCCATGTAAATAATCCCCTCCCCATACTTAATATAATTACTCCCATATACTTGTAAATACTTATCAAAATCATTTTTGAAAAACCAAGTGTGTGTCCTCCCAAATCGACTCACTTGTGAAATCAAGCAACTTACCTAGTTAGGATGAACTCCCTCAAACTCATCACCATTTCCAAAGTCATAGGCATAGCAACTAAAATCTACTTAGGGCGGCGTGGATGCATAGAGACCGAAAGGGCGAGAAGGGTACTTAACACCTTCCCTTCTCGTAACTTAGCCCCCAAACCCACTTTCTCTAAATCAAAATGGTTTTTCTTCATTTTCCTAGATAAATAAATGAGGTGGCGACTCTTGCTTGTTTCAAAACTCCAAGGGTACCATTATGAGAAATCGAGTGTATTCGACGCACATTAGCACGAGAGGAAACTCGCCGTCTTACGTGACGTCGGGAATTTCTCGAGCGCGGGCTCTCACCGCATTCGAGTTTTCCAGATGTCAAAGTTGTGTTCATCCAATAAAGGAATGTGTTATTAGTTAATCGTTGTCATAATTTTTGAGTTTGCCATGACGAATCGACACCCAAGCTGTTAAGCTTGAAAAACAAAAATAGTTTTATAAAGGTGTTAGATTTGATACCACTTGTTGTCCCAAAGGGGCAACAAGGGTGAAAAACAGATAGAGGGGGGGGGGTTTAATAGCTTTTACAAATTTTTCAATTATTTTTGCAAATAAAACCTCTTGCTTACAAAACCACACTTGAAATGTATCAAAACCGCAAGTGAGGTTTGTAAAATGTACAGCGGAATTTAAAATAACAAAGTGAGGTTTGATAGTGCGGTTTAGAAAATAATAAAAGTGAGGTTTGACAATCATTAACTTTAAACACAATTTACAAATCTGGTAAACCTATTAATATCAAACAGATAAGACAAATTAGTTTGAACTATGAAGAATAAAAAAAATGCAGAAGTTAAAGAACACAAGATATGGAGTGGTTCAATAGTAAATGATAGACGTCCACTGCCAAGATGGTTAGTATTGAATATTCTAACTACTAGATTGTGTATTATATATTGAGGAGGATTACAAGGTTACAAGAATCAAACTCAAATCTAAAATCTAAACAATAAAACAAATCCTATACTATAACATGTGTATCTCAAATGATATAATCTATGTGATTAATCAAGTGAGGTGTATGTGTTTGATTATCAAGATTCAAGGTGATAGAGAAAAACTCCACGTGTAATAAAAATCCTAGCAATCGCACTAGTTATCGTGGTAGTAATGCGCGAAAGCGAGGGTCGATCCCACAGAGACTTGTGTGATCTACAATTCAGTCCCCAACAACAGAAGTAACAAACTGGTTTTGGTTTTTATTTATTAACTACTTAACCTCTTAGAAATAATCACTACTAATGCAAGAAATAATCAAAATAAGAATTTACCGAATTCAAGAATAGAAGAACCTACGGAATGGATTTATGAGATCTCACTAATATGCCTATTAATAATACAATCAATCCTCGTTGTGGGTTCATTCAATTAAATAAAATTGGGCGTTCACGTGTGCACAATTTAGTACTTTTAAAATATTATGTTTTCTGCGAAGTCCACACAATATTTTAAAAACCCTTGGAATCAAGAACCTATAATTTGTTTTGCAATCACTTGACAAACAAAATTATATTCTTTAAAAGTATGACTTTGTATGGATCAAGCAATCACTTGACAATCACTATACACAATTTTAGTTAAAAAGCCAATCACATCTACACATGTGATTGTAGCTAGAAAACCTTAAATTAAACCACTTTTAAAGAACCCAACTTTCTGATTGATTATAGAATTAATGGATGCATAAAATTTTGATACCCATTACCTCCACTTTGTAGATTGAAGGAAACTATCCACTCATCTCTATTATAGAATCACAAGATCTTGATTTGAATGAAATAAAAGCTTGAATCTTTGAATTGAATAACTTGAACCCGAAAATCACTTACAAACTTGAGGAATAAAAATAAAACATCACCCTCAATTAATGATTTGAGTTCTTCTATTTATAGATAGGGAAGATAAAACCTAAAAATATCAACTAAAACTCCACGATCCTTGTATAACAAGGGAACTACAAAACTGGCTGCCGGGTGTCCGCTCCCAAATTCCAGTAACTATTCTTGATTTTCCCGTTTTGGGAGTGGACGCTCCCCTTTATTTCCTGGTAAGTGCTAAATTTCTTCCTTAATTCCTCCAAGGACCTTTTTGCCTCTAACTTGTACCAATGGTCCCAGCCTTAATCATAATACCTCCAAAGTCCATAATTCAACATCTTTTCATTCTTTTACCCTGTACTCATAGAAGACTAAAAACACATTAAACTACTAACAAAACCCGAGTTTGAACATTAAACTAGAATTAAAAGTACATCATTTGAACGTGTAAAAACACATCCATCAAATATCCCCAAACTAATCCTTTGCTCGTCCCCGAGTGAAACAAGAAGACTCAAATATAAATAAAAACCACTAACTACCATAAATAAAAACAAGCAAAAAGAAAATATATTTCGTATGTTCTCACTATATTCCAAGTTTTAGGCCAATCTGTCTTAGATCCTCACATAGTATGCTTGACAAGTGCCAATGAGAATATGAAATTACAATCACATTAAATGCATCTAACCCATAATTTTCCACCTCGGCCTGAATGATGAATGAAATATGGGAGATCATGGTCAATAAGGTAAGATTGTTTATGGGTTCACTAAGTCATGCCCTAAATCAATGATAACAAATAGTTTAAATTACAAGGATGCTCATATGCATGGTTACACAACTATTAACCTGGTTACTCGGTATAGAAACAAAAATATGTCTTCAGTTATAATTCACGACAATTCAAGAAAGTGCACTAGGAAGTATTCTACTCATATCCTCACTTACTTGTACTCTGTGATCACCATATCCCCAATGTTACAACCCCCAAACTTGATATTTTCATACATTGAAAAACCATGGGTTGATACATTCCCTATTTCCTTTTTGGGTCACTTCTTTCCAGCTTTTATTCAACAGAGGACAATTTTTTTTTCTTTTTTTGATTTTTTAACTGCCCCTTTCTTTTTTCTCAATGATTACTTGTATACTCGTTCCTTTTTGTCGACGCTTTTCCATTCATTAACAATCTTTCCCAAGTATGGCCCCCACAATTTTCCTTTCATTCCCTAGTTCACTTTCTTGCAGAGGTAGGAAAATTCTATCTAAGTTTAATGGGTACGGGAGAGGGTGTCGAATGAAGATGGATGGGGGTTTAATTATCCATTTTTTTATTACAAAAAGGCTCAAACGGGGTTCTAGCGAAAAGTATTTAGTGACAAGAAAGTTTAAGGCTCACAATAGGGTTCAAGAAAAATTAGTCATATATATACCAAGTAACCTCGTGATGTGCTATTGACAGGCAAGCAACCATGTTCTAGGGACCCCGAGTATGTCAAAGTGAACCCATAAATGGCACCTACATTAATGACCATGATCAAGAGATATGATGGAAGTGAATGGTGGTGCAATTGTGTTTTACATGTTCCAATGCAATACTAATCAACATATTCAAATTGGCACTATAAAATTTGAGCCCCTCAAATCATCATGGACGATGGCCACTACCCAAAATATAAAGAGTTTTTAATTTTTTTCTAACATGGTGATAACAGATACCAGATAAAGTACACCCACACCCCCAAGCTAGAAAGATGCATTGTCCCTAATGCATTCAACAGTAAACATAATAGGGATAGGGATACCTCAACTAACTCACTGGTGGGGCGGACGGAGATGATGGTCCTATGCACCTGGCTGGCTCGAACTCTCTCCCGCGTGATGCTGTTGTTGCCAATCCATCTGATGCAGATCATAGTGCTGGGGTGAGTACTGCAGCTAGAGGGACATATACTGCTGAGGAGAATACTGCTCCTGGGGGAGAAATGTGGCAGTGGAGGTAATCTCTCTATCATCATGCGCATCATCCGCCTTTGTTCTTCCCTGAACGCCTGGGCTTCCCCTATCTCCGTGTCAAGTTTCCTTTCCATCCTCTCTCTCCATATTTGGTTGGTCTCAAACTCTGATTCATCTCTAGTATGGAGCTAGCCATACTCCATTCTTAAGCCTCTCATACTTTCTTCTACCATCTAAACTTGGCCTGCAAAATAATAAGCTGCTTCGGTTGGGTCCATGTTGTGCAATTCCACTTCTTCTTCATCATGACCCCCATGATCTTTATGTGCCCCTACTATAGATCGATTAAAGCTTGTGAGAGTGGTCTTGTCTATCTTTGGCCCTGGCTTCAAATTCTGGATTTCCCCTCTCATCTGTACCCCTACAATTTTTGCCAATTTTGTGATGAGAATAGGGAAGCTGTAGTTTGAATTTCCCATCTTTTTGAGTAGTCGAGAAATCTCCAGCCTTATGATCAAGCCCGTGTTGATTTTTTCTAGATATTGCCACATGCATCAGGGCTGCCCTTCTCCAGCTAACATCCCCATAGTAAGAAGAGGGCATGATCCGTTCATAGATGAACCGGTGCAAAATAGCTAGCTTAAAGCTCAAATACATGGTCTCAATTATATTCTCTTTTTTTGTACCAAGCAGGGTTAATATCCACCCCAAGCGTGGCCGAGAGCATAAGGAGGTGGCCCAAGATGTCCTCCTTCGTCTTCATAGCTCTTGCCAATGTTTGATAAGCACAGTCCCCTTTCGACACATTATCTGGCATGCTATATATATAGTATCTATTGATCACCGTGCTAGTATAAGGGACTTCCAACCCATGCACAAAGGAGTTGGGTGTGTCTCCACTAGCAAAAGCATTTGTATAAAATTCTTGGACTATTCTATTCAATCCCCAATTTTGCAGATCTGAGGCAAGCATCTTCCACTTGTAGAAAGTAAAAAATTCCTTCATGTTACAACTTTGCCAATTAAACTCTCTCTCCATATTGAACCCGTTAGCACGATGATCATTAAAGAACTTTTCTGCCCTTTCAGATACAAATCTATGTTGATCAAATTGGGGCACATTTTCAACCGGGGGAGGGGGGATATTCCAATCTCTACCTCTTCTAGACATGATATCACAACTTAGCTATACAGTCTCGGCAAGAAAAATAGCTCAAAAAGATAGTTACTTTACCGAAAGAGGGTCGCCGGAAAAGTCGTCGGAGATCGCCAGAAGTTTACTGGAGTTGGAGGAGATGACCGTGAAAAGGAGCCTTTGATTGTGCACTATCTTCCCCACTACTTCTTCTTTCGAATACTACCCCAAAGCAAGAGCTTTCCGATCAAAATTCACCTCTTTGAAATTTTCAATTTTTTTCCCAAATCGCCGAATTTAATGAAGTTTGAGGATTGAAATTGGGCTTTGGATGAAGATTAGGGAGTGGGGGTATTGATTTGGGGGGTATGGGGTAATGATTTGGAGGTATTGGGGTTTTATTTTTAGAGAGAGAAAGGTGAGAGATGGGTTTCTTAGAGAGGGAAAGAGAAAGAGGGCGGCTAGGTTTGTATTTGGGGATGAAGTCCCGTTCCTTGCTCTTCAAATTTACACGGAATTAGGCTGTCAGACATTGGGAGCGGATGCTCTCCTATTTTGGGGGCGGGCGCTCCCCTTTTCCAGAAACTTATCATCTTTGATTTTAATTTGGATGCGGACGCTCCCCTAGTTTGGGAGCGGACGCCCCCAAATTCCAGAAACTTTTCCTTACTTTGATCAATTGGGAGCGGATGCCCCCTACTTTGGGTGCGGATGCCCCCCTTGCAGGCAACAACTTTTTGATTTCTTTTATTTTTCTCCCTATTCGTTTGCTCTAGTTTGATCCCATGTGTCTTTGGTTGACCTTAAACATTTGCACATCACCACAAGCAAGCAAAAAATGCATAATATCGGCTAAAAACACTAAAACGACTCTAAAAATAGAAAATCTTTTTGGAGGGTAACACATTTTACACTCTCCTATAAACCCACAAACTCGGAGAGACCCGTGAAGGGTGACGCGACCTGAAGATTAACAACTTTTTGACCGCACATAAGCTATCTACGTCCCCATTATAGTGAGTGTGAACACACTATAATAGGCTCAGGTCACCGTAATTTGAACAGACCCCGAAGTAAAGACATTTCTTTTATGAGTACTATCACCCCCAAACTAAACACATGATATGTCTATAAAATTTGATAAATATTGAAAAAGATATCTTGATTTTTATTGATATTGTAAAGGCCCTATTTATACATAACAAGAGGAAGTAAATAAGGTAATAACAAAACCTAATTTGACTAGGATTCAAATATAGTAAATATAATTATAATTGGAGAATACTTCTAACTAAGGTAACTTTCCTAAGTTGGCTCAATACCAACTTAGGTAACTGAATATTTGGTGAATCTCCTTCTTTATCTCTAACATGCCCCAGCAAGATGGACGGCCGATAGGAGAGTCCAATCTTGGATATAATGAAGACTTGCTGTTGCTGCAGACTTTGTTGTTGTTGAAGATTTTGCTGTTGTTGAGGATTTTGTTGTTATTGAGGACTTTGTTGTTACTGAAGACTTTGTTGTTGTTGAAGACTTTGTTGTTGTTGAAGACATTGTTGTTGTAGTTGTTGTTGTTGTTTATTGTTGTTGTTTATTACCTCGCCAATTTTGAAGTGGCCAAAGATATGACCAATTTGAGAATGAGAGTTGATTTGAGATAAAAAATAGTTTTTCTTTGTTTGAAGAGAAAAAAAAACATTGATAAAGAAATAAAATGATTTTAAGAGAAAAGGAAAAGAAAAAAAAATATTTAATGTCTTTTCTTCGGTGAAAAAAAACATTGGTTTAAGCAAGAAGGGGGGTGTTGAGGGTTGGGAAAAAAACTCTTGATCCACAATAACCAAGAGAAATTTAAGAAGAGAAAGGAAGATTACAAGGGTTTTGTTAGTTAATTAGATGATATGAGAAAGAGACAATTGAAGGTGCGAGAGTAATTGGATAGGAAGAAGAGAGAGAGAAAAAGGAGGGGGGTTGGTGGGTTCCATGTGAGGAGGGTGAGGTTTTTAGTTTCGATCAAGATAGATTGTCAAGAATGATAGGAGAGTTTGGGTTGGTGGAGTTAAGAAGGGTTGAAGCTGTTGGTGTAGTGCCCTAGGCATTTAGTTATGTTTGACTTATAATCTAAACCGCTATGTAATCATCTTTATCATTTATTATAGAGAAAATTTATTTGGTTCATTATATGTTTACATGTTTATTATATTGAACTGCGTCCCTAGTTATTGTGAATAACTAGTATAAGTTGGTAGTGGATAACCATGGAGATGATTATATGCATGTGATGCACATTACACTTATGGATACTTGCTAGAGAACAAGTATTGGACATGACCTACCGATGAGATTTATGACATGGTCTATAGTCATATGTGTCATGATTAAATCTCATGATAGTCGTGTCATTGAATCCTTTGAACCTGAGATTATCATCGTCTTCCACATGATGAACATTGTGTTTGATATAGTCTAACACTATCTTTAATCGGATAGCAATAAGGGCTATGTTGGCATGATTGGATTCTTGTAGGGAAGAATGATAAGTCAAGATGGGATTTGTCCCTCTCCTTGAGAGAGATGTTTGCTTGGGCCCCTCGATGAATGATGCTGATGAAATGTGAGGCCACACTCAAGTGATTTGATAGAGATCAAATGCATTTGGATTATCAACATATTCGGAATCGAGAAAGCATTGAACATGCGAGTTGACATGGACCATGACTCATATTCAATTGGACATCGTGGACAAAGGGATTATGACATTTGATTATCAAGGAATCAAGCTTTGATGTTATATTTAATTGGGTGGACATAATGACTTGCTAGAAGTCACTTATGTCTTGTAAGGTTGATATTTCAACTCACTACCAACAAAAAATATAATTCCTAATGGGTCACACACAAAAAAACAGATTAAAAATGGCTAAAGGGTGAAATATGGGCTCAGGGGACGACTCGTCCCGCTTTGGCCCAATTCGTCCCTTGTGAAGGGACGACTGTATCAGAGAGCGTTCAATAGGGGACGACTCGTGCCCCTGGGGACGAGTCATCCTGGCGGCGCTGGAAACCCATTTTTGCAAGGAAAAATGACTCTTTTCTCTAAGTGTTAGGGATTTATAACAAGTATAAATAGAACCCTTTTGTCCCAGCAAAAAGTGACAAAAATTAGAGTTTTTGGAACACTAATTGGTTGATTTTGATTACGAATCAAAGATCAAACTCCATAGATTCATTCTACCAAATAGCCATTGATTATTGAAAAGCGTTTCAATAATCGGGGATCATCTAGCAATCCAACAAGAAGCGTTCTTGGTCTGTTCGTGTATGGATTACCGATAGAGGGTGATTACTTTATCACCAAAAGCTTGAAGACTTCATTCGTTAATTCATCACCAAGTAAAGAACAAGGAGAAGAACAAAAACCTTCATCAACGGTTTTTGAGATTCACTCTTAAAGATTCGTTTTTCAAACAAACTAATCGTGTTAGGCCCCAAATGGTAGGAATCAGGCTAGAGGGGGGTGAATAGCCTGTTTAAAATTTTTTGCTAAAAACTCTTGATCTTTGAAAATGGTAATACACACACTCACTAATCGATGAGATAATTTTGCACAGCGGAAATAATGTTTTGGTTAGAGAGGTACATGAACCGGTAAGGTAAGTTGTTTCACACGGTGAGTCAAAATCTCATGCAACAGGGACAAATTTCATTTCCAAGTAAGACAAACAAGTAAGCAGAAAGTAGAATCAATAGGTTGTGACTAGTTGAGAGATTATCAACCAGTTACAACTACACAAGAAATAAACAAACACATAAAGAAATGACACATTGTTTGAAGAGGTTCACAATGTTAAATAACTGCTACGTCCTCTACCAATTTTGGTCAGAACTTGGATTTGTGAAAGTGCACCGCTATTAATGGATCCTACCTATTACAAGTTGCAAGCCAATGATTGAAGGCTGCTAAAATAAAGGTGACCACTAATGGATCATTCTACAATAAAGACCTGGTGTTATCTAGAGATGTGCTCACAAGTTGAGCTGATTTCTCTAGGGTGTAGACACCCCATTCTGAACCAATAAATCATGATTACACTACTCTTCGTCTCTCTTTTATGTTTTGATGAAAGCATATCAGTTTCGTCATGTTTCGTTAAGTTTCTAACTAACCTCGTTAGTTTTGGACCTAACTGACTAACGGAATAAACTGAAGAGGACAAAATAGTCATCAGACTAGTTATCTCGCACGAGATATCATATCTCGCGCGAGATATCCCCTCGACAGGATGTGCAGAAATCACTCTCCTTCTCCGTTTCAACCTCCTTTCTTGATAAACCTCATCTAATCCGGTTCTCCAATCAGAATTGAGCTCTGGAAGCATCCGAGGAGTGTTTTATCTCTCCACCTCTACCTCTTAAACCCCTATAAATACTTGGTGACTTCCACTGCTTTCAAAGGGCCAATTCCACACAACACACACAATTTGTTGGTTTCTTTCCACGAAAGACTCCTTCAAATCACTCACAAATAACTCCTAAATTCGTCCTTCAACCACGTTGATTGACGAACATCAAGGCTCAAGCCTAGCATCAAGGCGAAGCTCTGTCCGCATCACGACTTGACTCTCATATTGAGTCGAAACTCTGCCCGAATCGCTTCTCGATCGAGAAGACATCTTAGAACCATGTTCTAAATCAAACACTCCCCAAACGCTAGGTAAATTCCTATACTTTTACTCTCTTCTTCTTCTCAATCTCTCTATTGACTTTTAGAGTGGTGTAATCCCATCAAAAGGATTGGCCTAGAGTCCCTTCAATCGATGAAGGCGATCTCGAAGCATACAATCCGACATTCCTAATCAAGAAATTGATTAGGGTTTACTTGTTTTATTTAATTCTATATATTGTAAAGACTGAAAACCTCTCTTTTCTTTAGCAAGACCGATCTCCGGATTGGGTGGAATGGATGCTCCTCGACCTACCCATTCCATAACCTAAGCCCCGAACCCAAATCTCTTTAAAAATGGTTTTCCTATGTTTCCAAACGAATAATATAGGTGGCGACTCTAAAAGATAAAATTCTTTCTCACGACGCTACAGTGGCGACTCCGCTGGGGACTTAAAATTAAGAGGCTTAAACTTGCGTCAAAATTAAAAGAGAGGTTTTCAAAAATTTTTGTAAATTCGAATTTTCTGCTCTCAGATGAAGCATATCTCACGGCGAGATATCATATCTCGCGCGAGATATGGCTTCGGCAATCTGGTTGTTTTCTGGTTTCTCCCGTTTGTCTCATAGTCCAAGACGAGAGCCGAACATGCAAGGGGGATCCTGCATTCATTATCTGCAGAGTTCCCGCATCTTAAGGCCTCCCTTAAGGTGTAGAACTCGAACCTTCGTTTCCTTTAAATAATTGATTATTATTTATAAACTGCGTGCGATTGGGTTTTATTTAATTAAAGTCCGGTCCATTGGGAATTCGGGAGTTGTAAATTGAATTATTTATCTCTCTCTCTCTCTCTCTCTCTCTCTCTTTATGTGGAACTACGACGGCCTGAGTCTTCCTAATTTGGGAGAAACGTAGGCAACCACTTGGTGCGGCCACTATCTGTTTTTCTTTAGTTTTCGAAAATAAAACTTTCTATTTTACTCTATCACCTAGATTGACTATCACACACGCGCACTCATATTATAACTGTCATTGCACTACATACCCTTGATAAACCCGGGACCCACACTAAGGACGGATGACGGTAACCACCTAGTCGCCGGTCTCTCCGAAGTTGGATCATCCCACTCCGCGTATTCAATCCATCTAGATTGTCATATCGCGGGGAGCCTAGCCTCCCAGCCCTGCATCGCCACATAATCATGTAGATTGACTTTTTAAGACACTCCGTAACCGGTCGGTTTAATCTTGGAGTCCTTGTAATCCCTTGTCAAGATCGTTTTGTGCAATAATCCACGGAAAAGAAATCAATAAATTGTCGCTTCGGAATTGTCCCTTCGGAAACGTCCCTACGGTTGTCCCTTCGGATTTGCCCCTAAAAAGAGAAAATTTTCTCATCAAAATTATTGCACAAAACTTGATGTTACTTGAGATTACTTCGACCCCTAGGTCCCTAGGTTTGGTTCTTGAACTTTAGAAACCCCCAAAACGGATTTTCCGTCCGACCAAAATTAGGATTAAAATCAGAAAATTGTGACTTTCCGTGGCGAAGTCTCGCGCGAGACTACTTGTCTCGTACGAGATAAGTGTTCGGTCTTTTCGTGTTTTGGCCAAAACCTTCAAACCTTCAAAGCCTTCATTCACCCTATTCAGCCGACTTGTTGGGACTCGATCATGGTTTAACCCGGTTGCTACACGTCTAGGTCCTTCGCCAAAGCTCGACACGATGTCTGCTTCTCCTTCTACCACCGAGGCCGATTTCAACGATGCTAAGGTCCAACTCATCGAAGCCATGACTAGGTTGGATGAACAAAGTAAGCAAATTGATGAGCAGAATGCCCAAATGGCCGCCCTCATGAAAGAACTCCACGAGTTGAAAGTCAAGAAAGGCAGAAAACAAAAGCAGAAAGTGGAATCCTCCTCCGATGAAGAGGAATCCTACACCAAAGTGAATAGAAAAACCAAGAAGTCAAGCAAGAAAAAGGAAGAATCCGATTCCTCCTCTTCCTCATCCTCCTCCGATGATGAGGAACATACCTCCAAGGGTGCTAAAACCAAGAAAGAAGGCAGTGGTGAAACTACTAAACTTGGTGACCATGTTACTAAGAACTACCTCGAGAAGAAACTTGCAACTCTTGACACTTCAAAAGGGTCATTCGTTCCATTTGATCCCGATGCTCTTCAACAATCCATCACTAAGTTTCCTCGCAAGTACAAGACACCCGATATCGCCAAGTTCAATGGTACTACCTGTCCTCGAGCTCATGTTGAGACCTACACTTGGGCTATGCTTCCAATGGGCGTTGACAACACAATCTTGGCCCAATACTTTCCTCAAACCTTGGAGGGTGCTGCAAGGGATTGGTACATGTCTCTTCCTACGACTACAAGGCTTGATTGGTCGTCCGCATGTTTGGTCTTCCAAAGGCAGTTTGAAGATAACTCCACTTATCGCCCTACTAGGAGGGATCTTGAACAAACCAAACAACATGCAAAAGAGTCCTTTGCTGAATTTTCTAGAAGATGGAGACTCAAACTCACTGAAATCGTCGAAAGGCCTACTCTCAAAGAGCAAATCCACATCTTCCTTCAATGCCTCCGTGATGAATTTCAAGAGAAGCTCGCCGGTAATTACTTTCCTAGTTTCAATGAACTCCTCGAGTCCGGAATTAGGGTTGATGACTTCCTCAAAAGTAAAAAGAGGGAAAGTAACTTCCGCTACAACAAACCCGCTACAAGTAAGGATGCTTCAGTCAATGCCATTGCAGTCAACCGCTCCAACACCGGAAAGTATTTTGCTGTCCCTCCTCCCGAAAAGAAAAAGAGGCACTACGACAAAATTGAAGGAATCACTCAAGAAGAACTCTTCGATGTGCTTGTCCAGAATGAAAAGATCAAACCAAGGGAAGGTGGTCCTCCGAAGGATATGGGTCCGAATCATGCTCATCACTTATTCTGCAAGTACCACAACTTCACCGGCCACGACACCAACTCTTGCCACCACTTGAAGGACATCATCCAAGACCTCTTTGACAATGGAGATCTAGAACGTCCCAACGTCATCACCAATCCTCTCCCTCGTACTCCATGAAGTAGATGAAGCTCCGAGAAGAAATCTGCACTTACCACTTTGGGGCTGCAACCACTATCCTCTCCCTTTCTCCTTTGATAGAAGTAGATTAGATTTTAAATTTCCAAGTATGAACTCGAAGATTCGTTCTGTCTTTCTAGTACTTCTCACCCCCTCTAGTTTGTGTCCTCTAAACTATCGAGTCTGTTCTTAAAATTTCTTTAATTAATCAAAGTAATTTTCTTTTCCTAAACACTTTCCCTAAGGTAGTTTTACCTCATGAATATCATTTAATTCATACAAAATAATGGACCTTCCATTCCTTAAATCATCACGAAAAATAGAAACTTCTAAACAAGTTTGAAATAAAAACTATCCTTAGAAGGCTAAAGGCTAAACATTACTCATGTTGAAAGTCGAAGATCAACAAACGAAGGAAGCCAAAGGCGCTGCTATCAACATTCATCCCAAGAAAAGTGGGGCTACTCAATTCAAGGCTTTGAGAGTACAAAAATAAAAAGCTCGCTAGGTCGAAACTCCTCAAATCGTCCTAGGCAAAAATTAGAGCATCAAAAAAAAAACTCTCAAAGCCTTCATCGCCTCACAACAAGGATGGAATTTCAACAAAGGCAAGAAGGACTCTCCCGCAAAGAAGAAGAGTCAAGTGATACCAACGAAGAAAAGAGGATCCCTCAACATCCTCTTACAATGAAGCCCGAATGGCAACGCAAATGAAGAAGACTTTCAACATCAATCCATAAAGAGAAATGTTTAGCCTTAATTCATACTAATGATTGGCTTTCTTTTCAAATTCGTTAAGAAATTTCTAGATGATACAAGGTCCATTAAAAGTAGAACAACTTTTCTAGACCTTGAGCCATGTAGCGTTCTTTGTTGAGTCTAGGGGCTTCCTGTTAGCCACTCTCATACACACTCTTGAAATCCAAGCATCAAAAATGGGGCTTCCTAACCTTTCCTCCCCCAGTCAATCTCTACTTCAACTCTTCGAAATAATCAAATCTGCATTAGGAGCATTCCTCTTTGCTTCTCACTCTCATCATTAGAGAATACACTCCTCCAAAAAATCAATGCTTGGATCACCTTCCAAAAAATAGAGTCCGTCTCTCCTCAACTAACTTGAGATCTCATCTCTCTCTCCTCAATAAGATTCTCTTCTCTGAGTTCTCTTCGAGTTAACATACTACTTTCAAAAAAAATGGCTCGCTAGGTTGAAAACTCGTAAAGAGCGGCCTAGGCAAAAGTTAGAGCACAAAAAAGAAAGGACGCAAAAGAGATGCCCGCTAGATTGAAAACCTGAAAAAGGAAGTCTAGGCAAAAACCAGGGTGCGTCACTAAGAAAAAAAAATCAAAGGTCAAAGGGAGAGTATTCTTCAACCTTCTTTACCGGACGTCATTCGATCCTCTTCAAATCAAACCAACAAGGAGAGTCTTCTTCAATCACCTGCAAATCAAAAGATTAGCCTTCACAAGCCTCGTTCACAAAGTCATCTACCACTTGCAAGCAACTTGGGGCTTGAGACACCAAAGGGCCTTGGACATAAAGCCATTACGACAAATGGATGTGTAGTCGTTTGCCTCCTAGAGACACGACTCAAGGAGAAGTAAGAATGAAGATTCTCAACAGACCTAGATGTGTTCACACAAGGGTACTCCTCAAACGAAATTCTACAACAATACAGCCTCGCTGACTAGCAACAGATTTTGCATAAACCTGATTGGGTCCCAACTTGTCAAACACAAGTTCACTCATACAGTTCACCCATCTCAAATACAAATCCATACACATGTCCCTACATTTCCATATACCATATACTCATACATAAACTCACCACCAAAATGTCCGACCGGCCATTTACACGAACAGACGTGAGCACCACCACGTAAGTCTAGTTGAACAACTAAAATCTGGAAAATCTATTTGGAATCTTTATGTGCTAACAGGTACAAAAAGGTAAGAATCATTCGGGTCTATCCGAGACCAGCATGCATATATCCTTGCATTACAGGGGCCGAAAGAACCTCCACCTTAATCAAAAACTTCAAAGTCTGTGATGGCAGCAACCTCAAGTCCGTGACCTCGGCGACATCAACAAAGTCTGTGATGGCAGCAACCTCAAGTCCATGACCTCGGCAACATCAACAAAGTCTGCGATGGCAGCAAACCTCAAGTCCGTGACCTCGGCAACAACTTCAAAGTCTGTGACGGCAGCAAACTTCAAGACCGTGACCTCGGCAACATCTTCAAAGTCTGTGATGCCAGCAAACTTCAAAGTCCGTGACCTCGGCAACGACAAAAAAGTCTGTGACCTCGGCAATGACAACAAAGTCCGTGACCTCGACAACGACAACAAAGTCCGTGACCTCGTCAACAACATCTACGTCAGTAACCTCGGGCGGCACACTTCAACAACTTCATCAACAAATGGGTATCTTCAGAATTGGGTCAAGTCCTTGATTCCTCAGTATGATTTTACCTTTTCAAAAAAAAAATCCCTCTTCGATTTTCAAAAATGCTTTTCAAAATACCTAAAATAGCCTTTTAGTGTTTTGGAGTCGAACTACGTTTGGTCTGATTCTCTCTTAGAGATACGTAGGCAGCCGTGCGGTACGACCATCCCAATGTTCAGAATGATGTCTTTTCTATCGACGCACTTCTTCTTTCATAAGACCTGTCGCCGAGGGGCTCTGTAGACACCCCATTCTGAACCAATAAATCATGATTACACTACTCTTCGTCTCTCTTTTATGTTTTGATGAAAGCATATCAGTTTCGTCATGTTTCGTTAAGTTTCTAACTAACCTCGTTAGTTTGGACCTAACTGACTAACGGAATAAACTGAAGAGGACAAAATAGTCATCAGACTAGTTATCTCGCACGAGATATCATATCTCGTGCAAGATATCCCCTCGACAGGATGTGCAGAAATCACTCTCCTTCTCCGTTTCAACCTCCTTTCTTGATAAACCTCATCTAATTCGGTTCTCCAATCAGAATTGAGCTCTGGAAGCTTCCTAGGAGTGTTTTATCTCTCCACCTTTACCTCTTAAACCCCTATAAATACTTGGTGACTTCCACTATTTCAGGGGGCCAGAATTCCACACAACACACACAATTTGTTGGTTTCTTTCCACGAAAGACTCCTTCAAATCACTCACAAATAACTCCTAAATTCGTCCTTCAACCACGTTGATTGACGAACATCAAGGCTCAAGCCTAGCATCAAGGCAAAGCTCTGTCCGCATCACGACTTGACTCTCATATTGAGTCGAAACTCTGCCCGAATCGCTTCTCGATCGAGAAGACATCTTAGAACCATGTTCTAAATCAAACACTCCCCAAACGCTAGGTAAATTCCTATACTTTTACTCTCTTCTTCTTCTCAATCTCTCTATTGACTTTTAGAGTGGTGTAATCCCATCAAAAGGATTGGCCTAGAGTCCCTTCAATCGATGAAGGCGATCTCGAAGCATACAATCCGACATTCCTAATCAAGAAATTGATTAGGGTTTACTTGTTTTATTTAATTCTATATATTGTAAAGACTGAAAACCTCTCTTTTCTTTAGCAAGACCTATCTCCGGATTGGGTGGAATGGATGCTCCTCGACCTACCCATTCCATAACCTAAGCCCCGAACCCAAATCTCTTTAAAAATGGTTTTCCTATGTTTCCAAACGAATAATATAGGTGGCGACTCTAAAAGATAAAATTCTTTCTCACGACGCTACAGTGGCGACTCCGCTGGGGACTTAAAATTAAGAGGCTTAAACTTGCGTCAAAATTAAAAGAGAGGTTTTCAAAAATTTTTGTAAATTCGAATTTTCTGCTCTCAGATGAAGCATATCTCGCGGCGAGATATCATATCTCGCGCGAGATATGGCTTCGGCAATCTGGTTGTTTTCTGGTTTCTCCCGTTTGTCTCATAGTCCAAGACGAGAGCCGAACATGCAAGGGGGATCCCAGAATTCATTATCTGCAGAGTTCCCGCATCTTAAGGCCTCCCTTAAGGTGTAGAACTCGAACCTTCGTTTCCTTTAAATAATTGATTATTATTTATAAACTGCGTGCGATTGGGTTTTATTTAATTAAAGTCCGGTCCATTGGGGATTCGGGAGTTGTAAATTGAATTATTTATCTCTCTCTCTCTCTCTTTATGTGGAACTACGACGGCCTGAGTCTTCCTAATTTGGGAGAAACGTAGGCAACCACTTGGTGCGGCCACTATCTGTTTTTCTTTAGTTTTAAAAAATAAAACTTTCTATTTTACTCTATCACCTAGATTGACTATCACACACGCGCACTCATATTATAACTGTCATTGCACTACATACCCTTGATAAACTCGGGACCCACACTAAGGACGGATGACGGTAACCACCTAGTCGCCGGTCTCTCCGAAGTTGGATCATCCCACTCCGCGTATTCAATCCATCTAGATTGTCATATCGCGGGGAGCCTAGCCTTCCAGCCCTGCATCGCCACATAATCATGTAGATTGACTTTTTAAGACACTCCGTGACCGGTCGATTTGATCTTGGAGTCCTTGTAATCCCTTGTCAAGATCGTTTTGTGCAATAATCCACGAAAAAGAAATCAATAAATTGTCGCTTCGGAATTGTCCCTTCGGAAACGTCCCTACGGTTGTCCCTTCGGATTTGCCCCTAAAAAGAGAAAATTTTCTCATCAAAATTATTGCATAAAACTTGATGTTACTTGAGATTACTTCGACCCCTAGGTCCCTAGGTTTGGTTCTTGAACTTTAGAAACCCCCAAAATGGATTTTCCGTCCGACCAAAATTAGGATTAAAATCAGAAAATTGTGACTTTCCGTGGCGAAGTCTCGCGCGAGACTACTTGTCTCGTACGAGATAAGTGTTCGGTCTTTTCGTGTTTTGGCCAAAATCTTCAAACCTTCAAAGCCTTCATTCACCCTATTCATCCGACTTGTTGGGACTCGATCATGGTTTAACCCGATTGCTACACGTCTAGGTCCTTCGCCAAAGCTCGACACGATGTCTGCTTCTCCTTCTATCACCGAGGCCGATTTCAACGATGCTAAGGTCCAACTCATCGAAGCCATGACTAGGTTGGATGAACAAAGTAAGCAAATTGATGAGCAGAATGCCCAAATGGCCGCCCTCATGAAAGAACTCCACGAGTTGAAAGTCAAGAAAGGCAGAAAACAAAAGCAGAAAGTGGAATCCTCCTCCGATGAAGAGGAATCCTACACCAAAGTGAATAGAAAAACCAAGAAGTCAAGCAAGAAAAAGGAAGAATCCGATTCCTCCTCTTCCTCATCCTCCTCCGATGATGAGGAACATACCTCCAAGGGTGCTAAAACCAAGAAAGAAGGCAGTGGTGAAACTACTAAATTTGGTGACCATGTTACTAAGAACTACCTCGAGAAGAAACTTGCAACTCTTGACACTTCAAAAGGGTCATTCGTTCCATTTGATCCCGATGCTCTTCAACAATCCATCACTAAGTTTCCTCGCAAGTACAAGACACCCGATATCGCCAAGTTCAATGGTACTACCTGTCCTCGAGCTCATGTTGAGACCTACACTTGGGCTATGCTTCCAATGGGCGTTGACAACACAATCTTGGCCCAATGCTTTCCTCAAACCTTGGAGGGTGCTGCAAGGGATTGGTACATGTCTCTTCCTACGACTACAAGGCTTGATTGGTCGTCCGCATGTTTGGTCTTCCAAAGGCAGTTTGAAGATAACTCCACTTATCGCCCTACTAGGAGGGATCTTGAACAAACCAAACAACATGCAAATGAGTCCTTTGCTGAATTTTCTAGAAGATGGAGACTCAAACTCACTGAAATCGTCGAAAGGCCTACTCTCAAAGAGCAAATCCACATCTTCCTTCAATGCCTCCGTGATGAATTTCAAGAGAAGCTCGCCGGTAATTACTTTCCTAGTTTCAATGAACTCCTCGAGTCCGGAATTAGGGTTGACGACTTCCTCAAAAGTAAAAAGAGGGAAAGTAACTTCCGCTACAACAAACCCGCTACAAGTAAGGATGCTTCAGTCAATGCCATTGCAGTCAACCGCTCCAACACCGGAAAGTATTCTGCTGTCCCTCCTCCCGAAAAGAAAAAGAGGCACTACGATAAAATTGAAGGAATCACTCAAGAAGAACTCTTCGATGTGCTTGTCCAGAATGAAAAGATCAAACCAAGGGAAGGTGGTCCTCCGAAGGATATGGGTTCGAATCATGCTCATCACTTATTCTGCAAGTACCACAACTTCATCGGCCACGACACCAACTCTTGCCACCACTTGAAGGACATCATCCAAGACCTCTTTAACAATGGAGATCTAGAACATCCCAACGTCATCACCAATCCTCTCCCTCGTACTCCATGAAGAAGATAAAGCTCCGAGAAGAAATCTGCACTTACCACTTTGGGGCTGCAACCACTATCCTCTCCCTTTCTCCTTTGATAGAAGTAGATTAGATTTTAAATTTCCAAGTATGAACTCGAAGAGTCGTTCTGTCTTTCTAGTACTTCTCACCCCCTCTAGTTTGTGTCCTCTAAACTATCGAGTCTGTTCTTAAAATTTCTTTAATTAATCAAAGTAATTTTATTTTCCTAAACACTTTCCCTAAGGTAGTTTTACCTCATGAATATCATTTAATTCATACAAAATAATGGACCTTCCATTCCTTAAATCATCACGAAAAATAGAAACTTCTAAACAAGTTTGAAATAAAAACTATCCTTAGAAGGCTAAAGGCTAAACATTACTTATGTTGAAAGTCGAAGATCAACAAACGAAGGAAGCCAAAGGCGCTGCTATCAACATTCATCCCAAGAAAAGTGGGGCTACTCAATTCAAGGCTTTGAGAGTACAAAAATAAAAAGCTCGCTAGGTCGAAACTCCTCAAATCGTCCTAGGCAAAAATAGAGCATCAAAAAAAAAAAAAACTCTCAAAGCCTTCATCGCCCCACAACAAGGATGAAATTTCAACAAAGGCAAGAAGGACTCTCCCGCAAAGAAGAAGAGTCAAGTGATATCAATGAAGAAAAGAGGATCCCTCAACATCCTCTTACAATGAAGCCCGAATGGCAACGCAAATGAAGAAGACTTTCAACATCAATCCATAAAGAGAAATGTTTAGCCTTAATTCATACTAATGATTGGCTTTCTTTTCAAATTCGTTAAGAAATTTCTAGATGATACAAGGTCCATTAAAAGTAGAACAACTTTTCTAGACCTTTGAGCCATGTAGCGTTCTTTGTTGAGTCTAGGGGCTTCCTGTTAGCCACTCTCATACACACTCTTGAAATCCAAGCATCAAAACTGGGGCTTCCTAACCTTTCCTCCCCCAGTCAATCTCTACTTCAACTCTTCGAAATAATCAAATCTGCATTAGGAGTGTTCCTCTTTGCTTCTCACTCTCATCATTAGAGAATACACTCCTCCAAAAAATCAATGCTTGGATCACCTTCCAAAAAATAGAGTCCGTTTCTCCTCAACTAACTTGAGATCTCATCTCTCTCTCCTCAATAAGATTCTCTTCTCTGAGTTCTCTTCGAGTTAACATACCACTTTCAAAAAAAATGAAAAAAAAGGACGCAAAAGAGATGCCCGCTAGATTGAAAACCTGAAAAAGGCGGTCTAGGCAAAAACCAGGGTGCGTCACTAAGAAAAAAAAATCAAAGGTCAAAGGGAGAGTATTCTTCAACCTTCTTCACCGGACGTCATTCGATCCTCTTCAAATCAAACCAACAAGGAGAGTCTTCTTCAATCACCTGCAAATCAAAAGAACAGCTTCACAAGCCTGTTCACAAAGTCATCTACCACTTGCAAGCAACTTGGGGCATGAGACACCAAAGGGGCCTTGGACATAAAGCCATTACGACAGTCGACAGATGTGTAGTCGTTTGCCTCCTAGAGACACGACTCAAGGAGAAGTAAGAATGAAGATTCTCAACAGACCTAGATGTGTTCACACAAGGGTACTCATCAAACGAAATTCTACAACAATATAGCCTCGCTGACTAGCAACAGATTCTGCATAAACCTGATTGGGTCCCAACTTGTCAAACACAAGTTCACTCATACAGTTCACCCATCTCAAATACAAATCCATACACATGTCCCTACATTTCCATATACCATATACTCATACATAAACTCACCACCAAAATGTCCGACCGGCCATTTACACGAACAGACGTGAGCACCACCACGTAAGTCTAGTTGAACAACTAAAATCTGGAAAATCTATTTGGAATCTTTATGTGCTAACAGGTACAAAAAGGTAAGAATCATTCGGGTCTATCCGAGACCAGCATGCATATATCCTTGCATTACAGGGGCCGACAGAACCTCCACCTTAATCGAAAACTTCAAAGTCTGTGATGGCAGCAACCTCAAGTCCATGACCTCGACAACATCAACAAAGTCTGCGATGGCAGCAAACCTCAAGTCCGTGACCTCGGCAACAACTTCAAAGTCTGTGACGGCAGCAAACTTCAAGACCGTGACCTCGGCAACATCTTCAAAGTCTGTGATGCCAGCAAACTTCAAAGTCCGTGACCTCGGCAACGACAACAAAGTCCGTGACCTCGGCAACGACAACAAAGTCCGTGACCTCGGCAACGACAACAAAGTCCGTGACCTCGACAACAACAGCTACGTCAGTAACCTCGGGCGGCACACTTCAACAACTTCATCAACAAATGGGTATCTTCAGAATTGGGTCAAGTCCTTGATTCCTCAGTATGATTTTACCTTTTCAAAAAAAAAATCCCTCTTCGATTTTCAAAAATGCTTTTCAAAATACCTAAAATAGCCTTTTAGTGTTTTGGAGTCGAACTACGTTTGGTCTGATTCTCTCTTAGAGATACGTAGGCAGCCGTGCGGCACGACCATCCCAATGTTCAGAATGATGTCTTTTCTATCGACGACACTTCTTCTTTCATAAGACCTGTTGCCGAGGGGCTCTGTAGACACCCCATTCTGAACCAATAAATCATGATTACACTACTCTTCATCTCTCTTTTATGTTTTGATGAAAGCATATCAGTTTCGTCATGTTTCGTGAAGTTTCTAACTAACCTCGTTAGTTTTGGACCTAACTGACTAACGGAATAAACTGAAGAGGACAAAATAGTCATCAGACTAGTTATCTCGCACGAGATATCATATCTTGCGCGAGATATCCCCTCGACAGGATGTGCAGAAATCACTCTCCTTCTCCGTTTCAACCTCCTTTCTTGATAAACCTCATCTAATCCGGTTCTCCAATCAGAATTGAGCTCTGGAAGCTTCCGAGGAGTGTTTTATCTCTCCACCTCTACCTCTTAAACCCCTATAAATATTTGGTGACTTCCACTGTTTCAGGGGGCCAGAATTCCACACAACACACACAATTTGTTGGTTTCTTTCCACGAAAGACTCCTTCAAATCACTCACAAATAACTCCTAAATTCATCCTTCAACCACGTTGATTGACGAACATCAAGGCTCAAGCCTAGCATCAAGGCGAAGCTCTGTCCGCATCACGACTTGACTCTCATATTGAGTCGAAACTCTGCCCGAATAATATAGGTTTTCCTATGTTTCCAAACGAATAATATAGGTGGCTACTCTAAAAGATAAAATTCTTTCTCACGACGCTACATAGGGTGTTGTGTGTGAATCAATCAATGTGTTCCATAAGTAGTCTAATGGAGGAACAAAACAGTATTGATTGAGGTGCTCAGTGTATATGTCCTACAGAGATGTCTAGTGAAAGAGGGGTCTTGTATTGAATTCCTTAAACTATGGAGTTTGCAGGTTGGTAGTTCTAGGCAGCTCGCTCTCAAGGATCTTAAATGCACCAACCGTCTTCAATGCTTCGGGGAAGCTATTTATAGTGAACTTTGAAAAGGAGCTGTTGTCTTTAAAGAGGTTGTAATGATGACTTGGACTGGCAGGCATTTAATGGAGTATCTTTGCATTAAATGCCTGAGATTGGATAAAGAGGATTTCCATATAGCAGTTGGGGCGCTGTGAGTACTGGTTACTTTGACATTCCTCAAGAAGGTACTGACATGTTGCAGAGATGTCTTTTCAGCATGCTTGCTTTACCAACTTCAGCTAAAGTTGATGGCTGGGTAGTTGGGGACAATTAATGCAACGGCTAGCTGCTGACTGAGGGAAGCTTGTTGAGTAAGCCTTAACCGGTTAAAGAAGGGTCATAACCGGTGAGGGTTATATCGGCTAGGTAAGGTGACCGGTTAGGCAGGTATATCGGTTGAGTGGTCAACCGGTTAGGTAGCTTCACCAAGTAACTCACAGACAGATGGGGGAATCTTTAGGTCTTCAAGTCTTCATACATCTTGAGAAAATTACATAATAAAAACACTGGGCACTAGCACTAAGGGAACCTATTATACATAGAAAAATTCTATTTGATCTAATTAAAATTAGGGGTCCACATTAATGCTTGATGTGATTGGGATTAAGCAATTCTAAACCTAAGCATATATTTGACTAACAATCTCCTCCTAATTGCTTAAGTCCAATCACCCTAGGTTAACATCTTCTTGACTCAGTAAAAGAATGACTAAATATTTATCTATTAAATATGTCATTCCCTAAGGCAAGTGACAACTTGATGCTACCTATGTAAGCTTACAAACAGAGTGAAAGCTTAAAGGAAAAACAAAGTAAAACTAAGTAGAAATTTTGAATGAGGCCTGCAAAATGAAATGGTTAGTAGCAGTTGGATCATTCAAAATATTTAAAGGAATTCAAGAAAATAAAACACAATTTTAGGGATAAGAGATTCTCATTAATGGGCAGACCGGTGACTGGAGACAAGAAAGACAATATATCATCGGTTACATTCTAAGCTGTATCGGTTGGAGGATCAGCTGAGTCTTTGACCGATGAGGGAGCAGCATCAGATGGAGGGGTAGCCGAAGTCACTGGGTCTGAGGGTTTGGCTCTTTTGGCCGATCTCTTTTCCTTCTTCTCTTTTTCTTCCCTTTTTCTCTTCTTTTTATCTTCACCCAACTTCATAAGGATCTCATTTTTGGCTTTGACTTTAGCCAACTCAGTTTCCAGCTCAAGGTTTTTCTGCTTACATCGGCTAAGGGCTTCTGCTGACCGGTTAAGCTCTTTGATTGACCGGTTCACAATGGCTTGACCAGAGAGTTGTTCTTCACATAGCACTTTGTTTGTCCGATGAGCCTCATCAAGTTGCAAATAAAGGTCTTTGATAGTTGCATCTCTAATTTTTATTTCTTCCAAAAAATTGCCAAGAGACATAGCAATTCCAGTCTTCAACATCTCAAACCTTCTTTCATCCTCCTCCTGATTGGACTTAACAAAGGAAGTCACCAACTCAGCATTTACTTCAGTGAAACTTTGGAGCATGGCTTCATGTAGTTCCACAAGATCTTGGGCAACAACAGGCCTATGGAGATCATCATCAGTTGCAGGGGCCGGTTGAGAAGCAGATTGAGTAGCCGGTTGGGTGGTCGGTATGGGAGCATCGGTAAGAGGACAAATTGATGGAGTGAACAGCTGGATGGTGGGAGATGGATCGGTAATTGGCTTATCGGTGAGTGGAGTAGAGGGATCAGTAAGAGAAGCTGTAGAACCGGTAGGAGGATCAGTTGATGAGTCGGTAAGGAAAATAACAGGTGTCTGACCGGTCCTGGATACCTGACCGGTTGGAGATATGACAATCTCCTCATCTACGGACTCTGAAGAAGAATCAAGAAACTCATTTGGCTCTAAGCTCATCATCTCAGCAAATGAAAGCTCTAAAAGTTCAGCAGCAAGGGGAGCCATCGGTAAGGCAGCTTGCCTTAACCGAATAAGAGGGATCATTCTCAAAGCTAGCAGTAGTAAGGAGGCTTCTCGGATATTGCTCCAAGGCCGAGCATGACCATCCCTCATGATAGAAGGCCTAGTAACATTAGGCATTAATCCCACTAAACGAGTTACTTCAGCAGACCATTGAAAAATCCTCATCTCCAACACATGGGTCATCCGGTTATTGATGGAGAGGTATCTGAGATATAGATTGTCGGTTGATAAAGTGCTCTCAACCGGTCTGGGGGCAATGCGAGCAATTTGGCCTTGAATTCTTATGTTGCGTTGCTGTTGGGAGAGAGAGGTAGGGTATTTGAGATTTTGTATTGGTGAGGGGAAGTCAGTTATCAACTGCTGATCAATCTTGATGGGCTTGATTTCTTTGCCTTTGGGAGGAGCAGACCGTTTCTTAAGTTTTAGAACTTTGATTTTCTGGTGCCGGTAACTGGTTGATCCAGGCCCATCGGTTTTGGTGAATCTAGGAGGAGTATCTTCTGGGGCTGATCCAACCTTCATATCTTCCACAACATCAATAAAGGTTGCCATCCTATTAGCTCTCCTCTTCTTCTGGATCTCATCAGCAATAGGTGGAGGCATGGGAATAGATTGAATCTTTGCCTTGCTTAAAGCCTTCTCATGAACATTAAACAAAGGGATCCCATGATCTGACCGTGGGATAGAGGCTTTAGAAGTGTAATAGTTCAATGGAGACATCAAATCTTTCTGATAGAGGCAGGCATCAAGATAGACAGGAGGAACAGTAGAGTCAAGCCTATCATACTCAATCTCATCATCATCATATTCTTCCTCCTCAAAGAAATCAGAAGTAGAATCTTCTTCAAAAATTGGCTCAATCTCCTCCTTAGCCGGTGATGTATCTTGGGAAATATGAGGAGCCACTTGGATAACCGATAACAGAGAAGCTTGAATAGCATTCTGAGTGGCCAACTTTTCAACAGTCAATCTTTGTTGATCCAACTCAACATCAAACAAACTAGCAGCCAAGGCTTCCTGCAAGTTTATATCATCAGCATCAGGCTTGCTGTCCTTAACCGGTATAGAAGATACATCGGTAAGGGGATGACTGACCGGTGGCACTTCACTAACCGGTAAACTAACCGGTAACGCAGATCCAGAGGGTAAGGGGTTCACACACCGGTAAAACATCTCTAACCGGTTCAACAGGTTCACCGGCAAGAGGCATCGGTTGGCTAATCGGTAACTCATCCATACTTTTCTTTTCTCCTCCTCCTAATGCTGTAACTGGTGAAGTCTCAGTTAAGCCTCCTCCCACATGTCTGACCATTTGCAACGGTAAGGGAGTGGTAAGATCAATAGGCTCAGACCGATCAATGACAGCATCGGTTTGGTCATTGTCATCATCATCATATGACTCATCAGTATCACTAGAGTAACTAGAACTAGAGTCTGACCGATCAACTTTATCAACTTTTGCTTGATCATCACTGTTGTCCTTGAACATATCTTCAATCTCTTCATCAGTCACAGTGGCCCATTTATTCTTGTCTATTTGAACAGAAGTGAAGAAATCAGAAAGAGAAATGTCACCCATACTTTGGAAGTCTCTGTTCATATCCACTAAATTCTGAACAACATCCATCACATTTTTGATAAATTGCACTCTATGAGGACCCAAGTTGACAACTTCAGGATCAAAAGTAGGGAGATCATCTTCATGCAACTCATATCTCCCAAGCTGGTAAGGATCAGACTCCATAAGAGTTTCTTAAGCATTATAGAGAATGGCAAAGTCAGCCCAAACTGCATGAATCATCATATCTTCCCTGAGTCTGTCATGAGCCAGGTAAATGGCATTCCACATAGGAGGCAATAAATCAAAATACCTGTTGTATTGCTTGAAGAGACTATCTCTAGATAAAGAGATATCATAATCACTTAACAGGCAGGGTTTGCTGTAGTAGAGTCCTTTTTCTTCGTGGATATTGTCAAAGTCCACATAATCAGACATATCACCAATGGGGACAGAATCCTTGTTGATCTCATGGAACTGGAGCATTCTACGGATGAATGGAGGCAAGTGATCGATTGGATACACCCATTTTGGAGAAGGGACAAATTTGGGATTGACTAGCCATGGGTTGTAGTGGTAGATGTGAAAAGTTGGATTTCTTATCGATTGGCAATGGATAACCGGTCTGGATGATGACTGACCGGTGAAGAGAACCTTGTCGATTAGGAAGTTGTGGTAAAATAGCCGTTTGGGAATGAAGGGGATGAAGGTTCCCAAGTCAGTCTCAATTCTTCTCTTTCTTTCAGCATTCTCCTTGGCTAACTGGTGGGATGATTTTTGAATGGGCTTGGTTCTTTTAGGAGGTGGAGGAGCAGACTTCCTTGCTGTTTGCTTCTGTCGGTTAGGGGAGAGAATGGTAGCAATTGGTTGATCATCATCATCAGAAGATTCATCAATTAGTTTTCTCTTAACCGGTAAGGTAGGCTTGGGAGCATCACCGGTTGGTTGGATGACCTTTGACCGGCTAGATACTTTCTTCGGTTGGGCTTGCTTACCGGTTGGCTTGTCAACTGTCTTACCGGTAGGCTTACCGGTAAAGGGTTTAGCTTCCTTAATGATCCTTGTCATGTCAAACTTGTCAAATGACTTACAGAAAGATTGAGGATACTTTGGTTGATTTGCAGAGGCATTTAGGACAGCTGGGATTTTTCTTAGGGCACGGCTGATCAAAAGATAGTGACATGGTTTGGCTTTGTTTGGTTTGGAAGAGGTTTTCTCCTTTTGGTATTTCTTGAAGGCGATGAGAATTATCCGGTAAAGGAATGAGCACCAGTTAAAGTCATCTTCAAGAATGATAGCAGCAATGGCTTCCCATTGTATCATGGTGATACAATGGTGGGAGCCTGACCGGCAGATGAAGCATCGGTCAGCAACCTCAGCAAGGGCATAATAAACTGCATCGAATTCTGCCTTCTTGTTTGCCTCACCGGTGACAAATGGATCAGAACCACGAACCTTGGTCCAAGCAGCAAGCATATCCTTCATCAAGATGGAAGATGAACCAGTGGAAGAGAGATCAGGGAAAGTAGTGGCAATGGTTGCTGGGCTGAAGGAAATGGGGACACCAGCAGCAGTTGAAATAATGTTCTCATCCTCATCCAAAATGCCATTATCGAACATTTCATTCACCATCTCATAGAATATATCTTCATTCCCTTCGGGCATCAAGAAAGGGATTACTCCGGCAGCAACAAATAGGGCTTCAAGGGCTCGTCCTTCTTTGGAGTCAAAGAAACTGGGGAGAATGTAACCTCCATAAATGTCTTTCTTGATTGAAGGAGCCATCTGTGAAACAAATTAACAACAAACCAAAATCTTAAGTTAGAATCGAAGAGACTTTTTCAATATATATTTTGGATGAAGTCAATAATTTTCTGAGTTTGAGAAACCTTGATATCTTCAAGTTTAAGAAAAATTTGAGTTTGTGAAGATTTACCAGAGATTTCTTGAGGATGAAAAGAAGAAGAATCACGGATGGAGAAGAAGATGGTGGGTTCTTGCCGGTTGCTTTTGATTGCAGAGAGTTAGAGAGAGAAAATCCAGGAAAGTTTAAAAGTTGGTTTTTGAAATCCTTTTATAGAGAATGAAAGAGCGGGAAGATGAAAGGATGTGTTGGTTAAATCAAATAGTAGCTCAAACGTTTTTAACTGACATACACATAAATTAACAAATTTAATTCACGATCTTAAAAGATGTGGCATAAGATTAGGAACGTGTGTGCAGTAGTTATACTAAAATATAATAAAGAACAAAAAGATAACCTTTTCGATAAATAAGAATGATACAGAGATTACCTTTTTGATCAATTATTTAAATTGATCTATATCTTGTAAAGAAAGCATAGGGAACTAGTAAGGTACTGTCAGCGAAGCAACTGATGGAAGACTGATGTGACAGAGGGTAATGATGATACCAACGAGCCAGTTAAAACGGATTGACAATTTCGATCCAGCCGCAGTTCGTCGGTTAGGCAAGTGGACGGTAAGGTATCTGACCGGTCAGGTGCAATGACCGGTTAGAGAGACTTACTTTGCACCGGTTGGGTTCATCAGTTAGGGGTTAGGGATGCCACTAGCCGGTTAAGGATATCAGTTAGGGAACCGGTTAGAGGCATCGGTTAGGGATTCTTTCCTTACCGGTTAGGGAAACCAGTAGAGTGAGCATCGGTAGGAGGCACCATCTTGATCTCAGTTGATAGCTTACACAGATAGCAAAGTTAGCACAATATGTTTAACGAATATCAATCATGCCTAGTTCTCCCCTAAGGAATTCAAATCTTTTAATGTCCAAGGGTTTTGTCAAAATATCAGCTAATTGATAATCAGTATGGACTTTTAAAAGAACGATGTTACCCTTTTCAACGTGATCCTTGAGGAAGTGGTATTTGATGTCTATGTTCTTAGTCTTTGAATGCATCACAGGATTGTTGGAGACTGATATGGCTGAGGTGTTATCACAATAGATAAGACACACTTCTTCGGGTATTTCATAGTCCACCAGTTGTTGCTTCATCCATAGAATTTGTGAACAGCAACTCCCAGCAGCTATGTACTCAGCCTCAGTTGTAGAAGTAGAAATTGATGCTAGTTTCTTGCACGACCAGGAAACCAATCGGTTACCTAGAAATTGACAAGTTCCACTGGTACTTTTCCTGGTGACCCTACAAGCTGCAAAATCAGTATCTGAATAGCCAATTAGTGTAAATGATGAATCTTTTGGATACCACAAACCTCAATTAGCAGTTCCCACAAGATATCTAATGATTCTTTTAACATCTTGTAAATGAGATTCTCTAGGGTCAGCTTGAAATCTAGCACATACACATACGACAAACATGATGTCTGGCCTACTGGCGGTTAAGTAAAGTAGAGATCCTATCATACCTCGGTAGAGTGTCATATCTACTTTCTTACCGGACTCATCTTTATCTAGGTGTACATTTGTGGCCATTAGAGTGCTTTGAGGATGAGCAGAATCAAGACCAAATTTCTTGATTAGATCTTTGGTGTATTTGGCTTGATTGATGAAAATACCTTCTTGGGTTTTCTTAACTTGAAGTCCAAGGAAAAAGGTTAGCTCACCCATCATGCTCATCTCAAATTTGCTCTGCATAAGTTTCTCAAATCTCTTGCATAATTTTTCATTAGTAGATCCAAAAATAATGTCATCAACATATATTTGAACTAACAATGAATGACCATTATGCTTAGCAATAAATAAAGTGGTGTCGATTTTACCACGTTCGAACTTCTCACTAAGTAGGAATTTGGAAAGAGTTTCATAACATGCTCGAGGTGCTTGCTTGAGGCCATAAAAAGCTTTATTCAATTTGTAGACATGATTAGGCTTTTTGGAATCTTCAAATCCTGGAGGTTGTTCTACATATACAAGCTCTTGAAGTTCCCCATTTAGAAATGCACTTTTCACGTCCATTTGGTATAGCTTAAACTCTTTGTAGGCTACATAAGCAAGAAATAACCTAATGGCTTCTAGTTAAGCTACGGGGGCAAAGGTCTCATTATAATCTATGCCTTCTTCTTGTCTATACCCTTTAGCCACTAATCTAGCCTTGTTCCTTGTTATCTTCCCAGACTCATTCAATTTATTTCTATAAACCCATTTTGTTCCAATCACTGTTTGATCACTAGGCCTAGGCACTAATTCCCATACTTTGCATCTATCAAACTGATTAAGGTCTTCTTGCATAGCTTCTACCCAGCTGGGGTCATCAAGTGCTTCTTCAGTCTTCTTTGGTTTTATATTTGAGACCAAAGCAGAGGAAAATAGACCATGTTGTTCCTCCATGCTTCTTAACTGGCCTCTAGTCATTCTTGGACCAAAGACATCACCAATCACATTTTCCAAGGGATGATCTCTAACTGTTCTCACTTCCCTAGGGAGGTCTTGCCTGACCGATTCTTGTCTTAAGGTTTCTATTAGAGGAGTAGAATCGGCTGAGGGAGGTGTGACCGATTGGGGAGATTAGTTAGAAGAGGGTGATGATGACTGATGGTGATCGGTTAGTGGAGAAGGAAACGGTAAGTTGATGTTTGAAATTGGTTCAGCTTTAGGTGGTGAATTAGGAATGGTAACATGAGGGCTAGCTGGTAATGGATCGGTTAGCTGGGTTTGTTGATTGGGTTGTCTAACCGATTGAGGAAAGAAGTAGTCATCAACTAGGTCTCTACAGGTTACACCACTGGAGGTTGAAGGCTGAGCTGGAGGTTGATTTTCATTGATAGTGGTGGATTGATTGGAATTTTGATTGCTGGATTCACCTGTCTCAAACACACCAGAATTATCAGTACTATTTGGAGCCTTATCAGACTCTAGCAAATCAAATTCATCCAAAGTAACATGAACAGATTCAACAATTTTCAACAACCGTTTATTAAAAACTCTAAATGCCTTACTGTGCTTGGCGTAGCCAACAAAGATATACCTTCATCAGCTTTTTCATCAAATTTACCTCGGCGCTCTTTACCGTTGTAAAGAACATAACATTTGCAGCCAAAAATCTTGAAGAAACCAATGTTGGGAATTCTGCCACGCCACAGCTCATAAGGGGTCTTGTTGTGAAATTTGTTGACTAATGATCAGTTCTGGGGTGAAGCAAGCTGTATGGATAGCTTCGGCCCAAAAATACTTGGGAAGCCTAGCTTCGGATATCATTGTTTTGCCAGCTTAGATCAAGGTTCTGTTCTTTCTCTCAACTACACCATTTTGTTGCGGTGTACCAGCAGCTGAGAAATTGTGATCTATTCCGTGATCATCACAGTACTGAGCGATTCTATTATTTTTGAACTCCGTTCCATTATATGATCTCATACTGATGATGTCACATTCCTTTTGGGTTTGAAGTAGACGGAATAATCTGGTGGCAACTTCATATGTGTCATCTTTTGAAGCAAAGGTCTCCACCCAAGTATATCTTGAGAAATTGTTTACCACAACCAATGTATATCTCCTACCCCCTAAACTGGCAGTTGTTGTGGGGCCAAATAGATCCATATGTAGCAACTGGAGGCACTTAGAAGTGGACATGAAGGGCTTGCTATGGAATGATTCTTTATGTAGTTTTCCTATCTGACAGGCTCTGCATTTCCTTCCATGGTCAGCAGACACTTGAGGTAAGTCGGCAACTAGATTTTTATTAGCCAGCTTGGATAGGTATTTGAAATTCAAGTGACTGAGTCTCTTGTGCCATAGCCAGGAATTCTCACTGATGTTTTTTGCTACAAAACAAACATTAGTAACACTCGAAACATTATTTAAATCAATAGCATAAACGTTACCTTTTCGATATCCAGTGAGAAGGGTTTCACCTGTAGCAATGTCTTTCACGTAATAATTTGAAGAATTGAAAATACAATGCATACCTTTATCACAGAATTGTGATATAGAGAGAAGGTTGTGTTTCAGACCATCCACCAAAGATACCTTCTGTACAGTAACTGTACCTCTTTTGATGGATCCACGGCCAATAATTTTACCCTTTGCATTGTCACCAAAGACAACTGGAGGACCAGATGCTTCTTTAAGATCGGTTAGGAGATCGGCATGTCCAGTCATATGCCTAGAGCATCCACTGTCCATAATCCAAACATCCTTACCGGCATCGGTTGAGGCCATAAAGCATTCCTGAAATGAAACAATAAGCTTATGGTCCCCATATTCTTTTGGGTCCAAAGAGTTAGTTCCTCTTTGGCAGCCATACCCGGCCACCACCTGAGCTTTTAGACTCAGTGGGTTTAGATAGGTGCTTCAAGAGGCATTCGTAAGCCTTGTGATCGATAAAACCACTGTTTGTACATTTATTAAAAGTTGGCTGTGAGGGCTTAGATGAGTTGATGTTCAATTTAGCCAATGATTCAGAGGAGTTTACTGATTGGGCAAAAACAGATCCTTTGGGGACGAAGGTGATGGATTTACCTTTGTTGGCCGGTTGCATAGGTTTAGGAATACCTTTACTGGTTGAGGAGCCCTTACCGGTTGGATGACTGGTGACAGTTGTCTGATCGGTCATTCCCTTACCGGTCATTCCCTTACCGGTTAGGGGTGCCTTATCGGTTGAGGTTTCCTGACCTGCAACCTGACCATCAATTTTAATTCCACCTTTGCTGTCTCCGTCACTGAGTGGGACATATTGTCCTAGCTCAGGATCAGCTACCTCAGTCCATTGGATTTGTTCTTGTCAATTGGGGCCTTCATCTGTTCCTTCACCTTGGGATAGGTGTATGGGACAGAACTGAAAGGTCTAGTTAACTCTCTCTTAATCATGTTGGATTGAGCATCATCAAATTTATCCATCAGGTTCTCAGTAACAGACTTGGTAACTGGTTTGTCTTTGCTGATGTTGTCATTGCTGCTGGAGGAAAAGCTTATGCCTGATAGATCTCTGTTAGGAGACAACTGATCTTGTATGATCGTCTCCACAGCAGCTCATGATTTTGAAATGGTGTCAATAGTTTTTGAAAGAGAATTATTTTTTGACACAAGATCAGCAACTTGACTAACACAGATATTTAGTCTCTCAGTGAGTCCTTGATTTTCTTTCTTCAACTGATCAGACTCTAGCTTACTTTCTTTCAAAAATTTTATTTCAGCTTTTAAAGAGTCATTTTCAGTTGTGATCTTTTTAAAATTAGCAGCCATAATTTTGTGAGCTTCATTTAATTTTTCAAAATCTGAGAAGAGCTCATTCATCACCTCTGCCATTTCAGACTTTGACATATTTGGCATAAGGTCAATGGTAGGCTGAGAGGTTGAGGATGATGGTTCAAAGTTAGGATCAAAATTAGGTAGAGATGATATCGGTTGAGGACTTGGCTCGATTAGGGTCTTTAGAAATTGAATCGGTCGGGGCTCAAGAATCGGTTGATAAGATGAAATCGGTAAGGCTTGAGCTTGGTAGGTCTGTTGAATCGGTTGCATCAGCGGTCTGAGAGCGGGCATGGTTTTACACTGACCGTAGAGAGCTCCACCTATGTTTTGGATTTTGAAGTTGTAAGGGTTATCTGCCTTGGGAATAGGATCGTCAAAGTATGCCAAGGGAGATCTCATAGGTTGGGTCTGGTCATTGTAAGATGATTGTTCATTGGAATTGGGGTGTCTAAAGATAGGTGACTGCAAGGAGATGGCTTTGTCATCGGTTCCATCAATAGCCACAAAGCTAACATCAGCATCTTCATCTATGTCAGCATCCTCATTCTCTGAATCGGTCTCGAACCATACTGGTATGGCCTTTTCAGTTCCATCTTCGGCAACTAAGCTCTTAGATCTAGGGTTTTTCTTAAATGGTTTCTTCCTCAGAAATTCATATTTCGGTTGAGGACATTTGGAAGCAAAATGGCCGGGTTTTCTGCAGTTGTAACACACAAGCTCACCTTGGGCATTCTTACCGTCGGATGAGGTTGAGGTTTGGCCTTTTCTTTGAAAGTTCCCAGATCTTTGGAACGATGAGGATTTGGGTTGGAAGGATTTGCTGTGGGATTGTTGGGATCTCTTAAATTCTTTAAACTTTCTATAGTTTCTGGCGAAGGCAGCAAATTCATCTTCTTCCTCAAAAGGCATACTAGATGAGGTATTGGCTTGAACTGGTTGAGGTTGAGATATTGAGGGAGAGTCAATGATGGGTTGGCTATTTAGCATAGAAGAACCAGGGAAGATCTCGGTCTGAGCTGGCAGAGATAGATTTTTGAATTGTTTTTGAACTCCACTCAGCCGGTTGAGCTCTTCCTCATATAGAAACAAAGTAGACACAATGTTCTGAATATGAGTAGTGTTCAAATCTCGGCATTCTTTCAAAATAGCGACCTTGACGTGCCACAAATCTCCAAGAGAATTGAGGAACCTCATGTTTAGGTCTTTCATAGTGTAAACTCTACCTAAAGATGCACAAGAATTACTCACCTCGCAGAAACGATCGTACGTTTCCTTTAACGTCTCATTTGGGTTCTTCTTGAAGGACTCGAACTCTGCAACACTTTTGTAGAGTCTGTTGTCTTTGGCCACTCGATCTCCTTCAAAATATCTGAGTAGACTCTACCACACTTGTTGAGTGGTCTCATAGCATTGTACTTGCTTGTACAGTCTGTCATCAAGGCCTGAGGCATGTGTAAAGCTTTTCTGTCCAAAGAGTCACAAATTTTGTCATCCTCGGTCCATTCTTCTCATGGTTTTGGAACATAAGTTTCATAAACCTCAAAATCTTGTTCAGACGATCTATCAGCATGATCCGTGAGAGGAGTTTTGGGTGCTCTAGTGGCGAGATTGATTTTTAGGGGTGTCATGGGATCATCTCTGACTACAGTGGTTAACCTATCATCTTTTGAGTCCAAGTACCGCATGATTATGTTTTTCCATACTGGAAATTCGTTTTCGTTCAACATGGGAATAGTCGCCATGTTCCAAGTTTGCATGAGTTTTCCTACCATTTTGGAATTGGCAATTAAGGCGGTTAAGCTTGGAAAAATGGTTTTCGAAAATTGCTAGCTCTGATACCAATTGTTAGGTCCCAAATGGTAGGAATCAGGCTAGAGGGGGGTGAATAGTGTTGGGTTTTATGGGTCCATGCGCAGCGGAATAAGCATCTAAATAATACAAAACCCAAGCCCTAAGATCCGTTCTATAAGATTAAATTGAATTCCTATGAGATAGAATTTACCAACCTTTGTTGCTTTCCGGTCTTGAGCTATCGAACAATTTATCGGTGTGATTTTGAATCACAATCTTCGATCTTCAAAACCTTTGAATCTTCAGATTGCTTTGGACAATTTGAACTCTAGACCTTGATCGTCATACGAACGAAGACCCTCTAGCAGTATCCACACATTAGAATGAACCAAGAACAGTTCTTGAGAATTGCTAGATTCTTAAACCTATGGAAGAGATATTGAGAAACCTTTGTTGTGAACTTTTTTTAGAAAATTCGGCTAGTCTCTTTTAGGGTTTACAGACTTTAATATTTATACTACATTAGTATAGGTATTAGTTTCCTAATTGTATTAGGAAAGTCTGTCAAACCGCTTCTGACTTACTATGTCGCACGACCACAAGCAGCCCATGGGCAAGTTGTGTCGCGCGGCGGCTCAAGTCATATCAGGAACTCTTAATCAATTCTTCCTTTGGTTTAACCAATTCATTCTAGTTGTGTGTGAGCCAATAGGATTATATTATGTTGGCAATGTGTTCGATCATATCGATCCTCATAAGACATAAGCGGACTCTAGCAAGCCATTATGTCTACCCAAATAATATAACGTAAGAGTTCACGTTTCCAATGGTACACTTCCATTTCTCTCTTTGTCTCACGATGTTATATTGAACACAAGTCATGGTCCACGTCAACTTGTACTTGTTCAATGCTTTCTCGATCTTGAGTATAATGATAATCCAATCGCATTGGGGTGTGGCCACACACTTTCCATCATTATCACTCATCGAGGGGCCCAAGCAAAACATCTCTCTTTCGAGGGACAAATTCCATCTTGACTTATCATCCTTCCCATCATGAATATGATCATGCCAAAGATAGCCTTTATAAATATCGTGTTAAGATATCGTTTGACCAAAATCAAACATGACTTTCATCATATGTAAGGTCATGATAATCTCAGGTCTAGGGACTAAATGAAGTGACCATATGAGATTTAATTATGACATTTGATCATGACATAAATCTCATACGGATCAAGTCCAATCACTTGTTCACTAACAAGTACCCATAATTTCAATGTGCATCTCTATGCATATAATCATCATATGATTATCCATTGACAATTATACTAATTATTCTCTTAATAATTAGGGACGGAGATTATTACAATAAATATGCAAAATATATAATAATCAAATAATAAACTTAAACGATAAAGACGATACATAACGGTTTTAAGTTAAACATAACTAAAGCCTAGGGCATTACACCAACAGTCTCCCACTTGCACTAGGCTCCATTTATGTATCGAATACTCATAGATCTAACATGACCATCATGATTCTACCTGTGCGAGGGTCTTTGTAAGTAAGTCCCCAATGTCATCATCGGTTGATACTTTGCATATTTTAACGTCTTCTCATTCTTTATGAATTCCTCGAAAAACGTCTAAGTGAGTGTTTGGATCACTGTTGTGACCTTGGTTCCATTGTTTGCACAAATGGCACCACAATTTTCACAACAAAAGTTTCACCGATTAGTGATACTTGGAACATTTCCAAAATCACTAAATGAACTTTTGATCCAAACTGCCTCTTTTAGCCACATCATATGTTGCTAAAATTTGGCCTTAGTAGCAGAATCAGCTACAATTTTCTGCTTGGAACTCTTCCAACTAAAACTGCACCTCTAATAAGCATAAACACAAATCCTAATTGCGATTTTAATTTAACTTTGTCAGTTTGGAAGTTAGCATCTATGTAACCCTTACAACAAGATTAACTTTCAACCTTTCAAATACCAAGAACGTATCCTTAGTTCTTCTTTAGTACTTAAGGATCATCTTGACTGCCATCCAATGGTTCACATCAGGATCAGATTGGTATCGACTCATCATGCATAAAGCATATGAGATGTCGGGTCTAGTACAAATCATGGCATACATGACAGATCCAAATGCCGGAGCATATGGAACTCTATTCATTCCATTTTTGCTCATCACTTGTCATAAGACAATGAGTATTGCTAAGAGAAATACCACGACCCATTGACAAGGTACTTTTCTTAGATTCTTCCAAGAACCTTGTCAATGTAAGTATTTTGACTCAAACCAATTTATCCTTATATATCTATCTCTATAGATCTTGATGCCAAGGATGTAAGCGGCTTTACTCATATCTTTCATTGAGAAACCTTTCCTTGACCAAGACTTGACAGTCTTAAGTGTCGGAACTTGTTTTACCAATGAGTAAGATATCATTGTAATAAAACAATAGAAATAATACTACGCTCCCACTGAATTTCATATATACACAAGGTTCATCTTCGTACTTGATGAAGTCAAACTTTTGACCGATTCATCAAAATGAAGATTCCAATTTCTTGAAGCTTGCTTCAACCCATCTTATGGATCTTTGCAACATGCATACTTTATTAGATTTTCTTGGATCAACAAAACTCTCGGGTTG
Organism: Adenophora triphylla var. japonica; assembly: GCA_022495995.1. Lineage (NCBI taxonomy): Eukaryota > Viridiplantae > Streptophyta > Magnoliopsida > Asterales > Campanulaceae > Adenophora > Adenophora triphylla. The sequence continues at coordinate 743,273 of JAFEMH010000142.1, read as the reverse complement.
TGTACTTTACACATCCTTAAGAAAGTTATTTGACATCCATTTGTCATATCACATAGTCATAATATGCGATCATGGCAATTTGAAATTTCTAATAGACTTCGACATTGTAACTGGCGAAAAGGTTTCTACATAGTCAATACTATGAATTAACCTAAATCCCTTTGCTACAATTCTTAGTCATGAAAGTATACACCTTCCCATCCATGTCGGTCTTGAAGACCTACTTGCATCCCTTTTGTTTTTACACTTTCAGGTAGCTCAATCAAGTTCCAAACTTGATCATCAAACATGGATTGCAATTCAGACTCTATGGTTCCTAACCATTTATCCAAATTAGGAGTGGACATCGCTTCTAGATAGGAAGTAGGATTGTCATTCTCAATGACTTCCATTTCATTACTTTCGAAACGAGAAATCATTATTTCTTGAGTTCGGATCGTAACCTATCCGATCTACGATGGACTTGTGCATCTTGAACCGGTTCCACAATTCCTTGTGAACTTGGTTCTGTCTCTACTCTTGGTTCCATATTATTTTCGGGTTCTTGAACTCCTTTCAAGATTAATTTTACTCCCACTAGATTCTTTATTGAGAAACTATTTCTCAAGAAACAAATCGTATAGAGCAACAAACATTTTGTTCTCTTTGTGGTTATGAGATTAATTTCCGAAAATAACCTTTGTCAGATTTGGTGCTAACTTATCAGAGACAAGTCTCTTCTTATAAGCTTTGCTAACCCAAATCTTCATGAAAGACAAACTAAGTTTTCTTCCATGCCACATCTCATGTGGGGCCTTAGGAACCGATTTAGTAAGGATTCGATTCAGTGTAACCGCATTATTTCTAATGCATATCCTCAAAAGGAAATAGGAAATTGGAAAGTCTAATTGACACATCATCGAACGAACCATGTCCTACAAGGTTCAATTCCTCCTCTCAGACACACCATACAATGTGGTGTTCCTGGTGGAGTCAACTCTGAAACAATTTCATAGGTTTGAGATGATTGTCAAACTCTTGGCTCAAATATACATCACCTCGATCCAATCGAAGTACTCAATAGTTTTGCCAATTAGTTTTGTACTTCATCTTGAAATGTTCGAAACATCTCAAATGATTCACCTTTGAACTTCATCAGATAGACATAGTCATATCTAGATAAGTCTTTAGTGAAATGTGATGAAATACCGAAGTCTTCCCCTAGCAATGCTACTTAATGGTCCATATACATCTTATGTATAATGACCAATAAGTCACTAGCCCTCCCACTACTCTTTGTGTAGGGTGGTTTGGTCAATAATCCCAATAAACAAGATCCACATTCCTCAAATGATTCCGAGTCATATGAGTCTAAAAGTCCATGTTAATGGTGTTTAGATATATGTTTCTTATTTATCTGACCAACCCGACAATGCCATATGAACGTGTTGTTCATATTATTCGGTTTAGATCTCCCATTTATATTATAGATATCTTCAATATTATTTTGTTTCTCATTATCAAGGATATGAAGACCATTTAATGACATATGCAATACAATAAGGCATTTCATTAAATAAATATAAAACTTCTTATTTTCAATAAGAAAATTATATCCTTCATCATCCATATAAGAAACGGAAATAACATTCCTACTCAAATTCGGAACGTAGTCATACTTGTTCAAAACAAGTACTACTCCACAAGGTAAAGTGACTTCATAAGTCCCTATGGCTAATGTAGCAACCCTTGCTTCATTTCCATGCATAGGTTTAATTTACCTTCTTTGAGTAGCTTTCTATTCTTTGTTCCTTGCATATTTAAACAAATGTGGGATCCAATCCGGTATCATATATCCAAAAACAAGAAGTCGAAAGGAAAATATCTATCATATAGATACTTGAAGTAGTAACAATCATATTGCCCTTCTTCACCTTTTAGGCCTTCCTAATAAGCCTTGCAGCTTTGCTTCCAATGAACAATCTCATTACAATGGTAGCAAACTGCATCCTTTTGAGACACTTTGGGTTTAGCCTCTTCGGCTTTGACAACTTTTGTCCTATGTTTAGCAACCTTTGCTTTACCTACTTTTCCTTCCTTTTGAACCCCTTTCTCGTGTTAACCATTAACACACTTGCGGATTGCTCCTTTTGCATCTCATGCATTAAGAGCCTTCACCAAAACATACATCTTTTGCCTAGCTTGCACTTGGAACATTTCCTTTGTGCGTTGTGCTTAGAACAAAAGCAGTTACCATGTGCTCAAGGTTCTTCATAAGAATCTTTGAACATGGTGGCAAGTATAAGACAAGCAACATCATTAGAATCATCAACATGTTTCTAATGTTGCTCCTTATCTGCCCTTTGCAACATTTGCAGTGGGTTCAGCACGAACGGATTCGTCAAGAACGTACACATTTACCTAAGAACCATTATTTAGGCTTCTGATCCAATCAGAATTATTTGTATCGTTCCTTCCGAACTTTGTCCTTCATAAGGACGAATCACAATTATCATTATGTAATGCTACTTCTACAACAAAATATACAAATTATATGAACACACATCAATACCACACATTTATCATCTAAGAGCAAATAATGTATTTTACAAATACTCCCACTAAATCATACACCTTCCAATGCAAATAAGCATATTATGCATTTAATGGGCTAAGATCCAACTTTAATTTAATCTCAAGTGCGCTATGGTGGACCGCTCAAGATTAAATTAATTAGGTAGAAAACATCAATCATATCGTTTATGACTCTTAGATCTTTTATGAGATTTATTTAAGACATCATATGTCTAAGCATATTAATCTCATCTTATGCCTTGGGTCCAAAACCATTTTGATAACCCAATTAAGTTCATCCACTTTAAACGTATAGGAACCACCATTTCCTCATCTTGCTCGCACAACGAATAGAATCAAAGCACCTTGCTATGGTAAGCCCACCCAAAACTATCCGAGTGGTCTCAAGTGTTTTAATCATGGATTGGCATAAAGAACTTAAAAGTTAAATGAAGGTTCTTTAAAGTAGATTATAAGCATATCAACAAAGATAGTCATAATCGTACACCAGGTAATACCAATTTGAATGCAACATAATCAATACTTTGTATACTGACTTGTTTCTCTTAAACAATCAGACTCATAAACTGATTTGTTTCTCATAAACAATCAGATTCCTTCAAATTTTGCGTAAACTGACTTGTTTCTCATAAACAATCAGAAAACCAAAATTTAACGTTTCAACTAAACATTTAACAAATTATTATTCAATGTTTCAACTAAACATCTAATATAATTCTTATCACATAAGAACATACATAATTCATGCATCGCAACAATTAATAAAAACACATTTAAATTAATTAAGCATGCATAAACAGTGAATTAATCTAGCATAGCCCTATAAATTCAATTTCCAGAAATTTATAGCATCCAGACTAAGACAGTAACATATCAGATTATCAACATAATCACAGATTAGCAAGAAAAATCAACAAACTGATTTGGCCCAGAACAGGCAAGGTATGTCGCGTGACATAGACCTTCAGAGGCCTGATATGTCGCACGACGTAACAAAGCCATCAGCCCTACTCTGTCGCGTGACACGAGATGCCAGATTGCAGATTTCCAGATTCAATCGATTCTAATCATAAAGCAATTAAATCAAGTAAACAGCTTTTACATATTTAATTCAGCATAATCAGAAGACGATTTTCACATTGTTTCACATAAACAATCAAAATTCTACCGCATACAAAACATGCAATAAGCATATAAACAATTTACATCTTAATCTTAGCATGTTAATTCAAACTTAACCATACGAACGGGGCTCTGATACCACTGTTGGGTTTTATAGGTCCATGCGCAACAGAATAAGCATCTAAATAACACAAAACCCAAGCCCTAAGATCCGTTCTATACGATTAAATTGAATTCCTATGAGATAGAATTTACCAACCTTTATTGCTTTCCGGTCTTGAGCTATCGAACAATTTATCGGTGTGATTTTGAATCACAATCTTCGATCTTCAAAACCTTTGAATCTTCAGATTGCTTTGGACAATTTGAACTCTAGACCTTGATCGTCATACGAGCGAAGACCCTCTAGCAGTATCCACACGTTAGAATGAGCCAAGAACAGTTCTTGAGAATTGCTAGATTCTTAAACCTATGGAAGAGATATTGAGAAACCTTTGTTGTGAACTTTTTTTAGAAAATTCGGCTAGTCTCTTTTAGGGTTTACAGACTTTAATATTTATACTACATTAGTATAGGTATTAGTTTCCTAATCGTATTAGGAAAGTCTGTCAAACCGCTTCTGACTTACTATGTCGCACGACCACAAGCAGCCCATGGGCAAGTTGTGTCGCGCGGCGGGTCAAGTCATATCAGGAACTCTCAATCAATTCTTACTCTGGTTTAACCAATTCATTCTAGTTGTGTGTGACCCAATAGGATTATATTATGTTGGCAATGAGTTCGATCATATCGATCCTCATAAGACATAAGCGGACTCTAGCAAGCCATTATGTCTACCCAAATAATATAACGTAAGAGTTCACGTTTCCAATGGTACACTTCCATTTCTCCCTTTATCTCACGATGTTATATTGAACACAAGTCATGATCCACGTCAACTTGTGCTTGTTCAATGCTTTCTCGATCTTGAGTATAATGATAATCCAATCGCATTGGGGTGTAGCCACACACTTTCCATCATTATCACTCATCGAGGGGCCCAAGCAAAACATCTCTCTTTCGAGGGACATATTCCATCTTGACTTATCATCCTTCCCATCATGAATCCGATCATGCCAAAGATAGCCTTTATAAATATCGTGTTAAGATATCGTTTGACTAAAATCAAACATGACTTTCATCATATGTAAGGTCATGATAATCTCAGGTCTAGGGACTAAATGAAGTGACTATATGAGATTTAATTATGACATTTGACCATGACATAAATCTCATACGGATCAAGTCCAGTCACTTGTTCACTAACAAGTACCCATAATTTCAATGTGCATCTCTATGCATATAATCATCATATGATTCTCCATTGACAATTAGACTAATTATTCTCTTAATAATTAGGGACAGAGATTATTACAATAAATATGCAAAATATATAATAATCAAATAATAAACTTAAACGATAAAGACGATACATAACGGTTTTAAGTTAAATATAACTAAAGCCTAGGGCATTACACCAACATACCACTGTTGGGTTTTATGGGTCCATGCGCAGCGGAATTAAGCATCAAATTAACACAAAACCCAAAGCCCTAAGATCTGTTCTATACGATTAGATTGAATTCCTATGAGATAGAATTTACCAACCTTTATTGCTTTCCGGTCTTGAGCTATCGAACAATTTATCGGTGTGATTTTGAATCACAATCTTCGATCTTCAAAACCTTTGAACCTTCAAATTACTTTGAACAATAGAACTCTAGGCCTTGATCGTTGTACGAGCGAAGACCATCTAGTAGTATCCACACGTTAGAATGAACCAAGAACAGTTCTTGAGAATTGCTAGATTCTTAAACCTATGGAGAAATATTGAGAAACCTTTTGGTGATTTTCTCTCTTGAAAATTCGGCTCAATTTTGGCTATTTACAGACTCATATTTATACTACTTTAGTATTAGAGTTTGTGCCCTAATAAAATTAGGAAACAAGTGTAAACCGCCTCTGTGGCTAGTTGTGTCGCACGGCAGAACATGCCAGATGGCCAGTTGTGTCGGCTACAGAACAAGCCATATCAGGAACTCTCAATAATTTCTTCCTTTTGTTTAACCAATTCATTCTAGATGTATGTGACCCAATAGGATTATATTATGTTGGCAATGAGCTCGATTAATATCGATCCTCATAAGACATAAGCGGACTCTAGCAAGCCATTATGTCTACCCAAATAATATAACGTAGGAGTTCACGTTTCCAATGGTACACTTCCATTTCTCCCTTTGTCTCACGATGTTATATTGAACACAAGTCATGGTCTACGTCAACTTGTATCTGTTCAATGCTTTCTCAATCTTGAGTATAATGATAATCTAATCGCATTGGGGTGTGGCCACACACTTTCCATCATTATCACTCATCGAGGGGCCCTAGCAAAATATCTCTCTTTTGAGGGACAAATTCCATCTTGACTTATCATCCTTCCCATCATGAATCCGATCATGCCAAAGATAGTCTTTATAAATATCGTGTTAAGATATCGTTTGACTAAAATCAAACATAACTTTCATCATATGTAAGGTCATGATAATCTCAGGTCTAGGGACTAAATGAAGTGACCATATGAGATTTAATTATGACATTTGACCATGACATAAATCTCATACGGGTCAAGTCCAGTCACTTGTTCTCTAACAAGTACCCATAATTTCAAAGTGCATCCCTATGCATATAATCATCATATGATTATCCATTGACAATTATACTAATTATTCTCTTAATAATCAGGGACGGAGATTATTACAACAAATATGCAAACTATATAATAATCAAATAATAAACATAAACGATAAAGATGATACATAACGGTTTTCAGTTAAACATAACTAAAGCCTAGGGCATTACACCAACAGTCTCCCACTTGCACTAGGCTCCATTTATGTATCGAATACTCATGGATCTAACATGACCATCATGCTTCTGCCTGTGTGAGGGTCTTTGTTAGTGAATCCCTTATGTCATCATCGATTGATACTTTGTATATCTTAACGTCTTCTCATTCTTTATGAATTCCTTGAAGAACGTCTAAGTGAGTGTTTGGATCGCTGTTGTGACCTTGGTTCCACAAGTGGCACCACTATTGTCATAACAAAAGTTTCACCGATTAGCGATACTTGGAACACTTCCAAAATACTAATGAACTTTTGATCCAAACTGCCTCTTTTAGCCACATCATATGTTGCTAAAGTTTAGCCTTATTAGTAGAATCGGCTACGATTTTATGCTTAGAACTCTTCCAATAAAACTGCACCTTCAATAAGCATAAACACAAATCCTAATTGCGATTTTAAATCAACTTTGTCAGTTTGGAAGCTAGTCATCTATGTAACCCTTATAACAAGATTAACTTCCAACCTTTCAAACACCAAGAACGTATCCTTAGTTCTTCTCAAGTACTTAAGGATCATCTTGACTACCTTCCAATGGTTCTCATCACAGGATCAGATTGGTATCGACTCATCATGCTTAGAGCATACGAGACGTCGAGTCTAGTACAAATCATGGCATACATGACAGATCCAAGTCCCGCAGCATATGGAACTTCATTCATTCCCTTTTGCTCATCAGTTGTCATAAGACAATGAGTATTGCTAAGAGAAATACTATGACTTACTGACAAGCTACTCTTTTAGATTACTCTTTTAGATTCTTCTAAGAACCTTGTCAATGTGAATACTTTGACTCAAACCAATTTATCCTTCTAGATCTATCTCTATAGATCTTGATGCCAAGGATGTAAGTGGCTTCACCCATATCTTTCATTGAGAAACTTTTCCTTGATCAAGACTTTAACAGTCTTAAGTGTCGGAACTTGTTTTTCCAATGAGCAAGATATCATTGTAATAAAACAATAGAAATAATACTACGCTCCCACTGAATTTCATGCATACATAAGATTCATCTTTGTTCTTTGATGAAGTCAAACTCTTTGACCAATTCATCAAAACGAAGATTCCAATTCCTTGAAGCTTGCTTCAACCCATCTCATGGATCTTTGCAACATGCATACTTTATTAGAGTTTCTTGGATCGATAAACTATTCGGGTTATGTACTATACACATCCTTAATAATCTTTCCATTTAAAGAAAGTCATTTGACATCCATTTGTCATATCACATAGTCACAATATGTGATAATGGCAATTGAAACTCTAATGTACTTCGTATTATCAGAATCGGCGAAAGAGGTTTCAACATAGTCAATACTATGAATTTACCTAAATCCCTTTGTTACAATCCTTAGTCATGAAAGTATACACCTTCACATCCATGTCGGTCTTTGAAGACCTACTTGCACCCTTTGGTTTTTACCCCTTCAGGTAGCCCAATCAAGTTCCAAACTTGATTGTCAAACATGGATTGTAATTCGGATTCCATGGTTCCTAACCATTTATCCAAATTAGGAGTGGACATCGCCTCAAGATAGGAAGTAGGATTGTCATTCTCAATGAATTCCACCTTATTACTTTCCGAAATGAGAAATCAATATTTCTTGAGTTCGGATCGTAACCTATCCGATCTACGATGGACTTGTGCATCTTGAACTGATTCCACAACTCATTGTGAACTTGGTTCCGTCTCTACTCTTGGTCCCATATTATTTTCGGGTTCTTGAACTTCTTTCAAGATTAATTTTACTCCCACTAGATTCTTTATTGAGAAACTACTTCCCAAGAAATGAATCGTATAGAGCAACAAACGTTTTTGTTCTCTTTGCGGTTGTAAGATTAATTTCCGAAAATAACCTTGTCAGATTTGGTGCTAACTTATCAAAGACAAGTCTCTTTATATAAGCTTTGCAACCCCAAATCTTCATGAAAGACAAACTAAGTTTTCTTCCATGCCATATCTCATGTGGGGCCTTAGGAACCGATTTAGTAGGGACTCGATTCAGTGTAACCGCATTATTTCTAATGCATATCCTCAAAAGTAAATAGGAAATAGGAAATTCTAATTGACATATCATCGAACGAACCATGTCGTACAAGGTTCAATTCCTCCTCTCAGACACACTATACAATGTGGTGTTTCGGTTGGAGTTAACTCTGAAATGATTTCATAGTTTTGAGATGATTGTCAAACTCTTGGCTCAAATATTCACTACCTCGATCTAATCGAAGTACTTAATAGTTTTGCCAAGTTGTTTTGCGCTTCATCTTGAAATGTTCAAAACATCTCAAACGATTCACTTTGGACTTCATCATATGGACATAGTCATATCTAGATAAGCCTTTAGTGAAATGTTTTGATGAAACACCGAAGTCTTCCCCTAGAAATGCTACTTAATGGTCCACATACATCTCATGCATAATGACCAATAAGTCACTAGTCCTCCCACTACTCTTAGTGTAGGGTGGTTTGGTCAATAATCCCAATAAATAAGATCCACATTCCTCAAATGATTCATCGTCATATGAGTCTAAAAGTCCATGTTAATGGAGTTTAGATATATGTTTCTTATTTATCTGACCAAAGCGGTGATGGATAAAAAATCCTCTTGTAATAAAATACCTTGCAAGTGTACAAGTTACCGATGTAGTAGTATGCACAAGCAAGGGTCGAATCCACAGAGATTTGAGTGTTGAACAAATTGATTTAATTAGTGTAAAACAAAACAAAGGAAAAAGGGATTTTTGATTTGATTGAATTATTAAACTAAGAAAGCAAATTAAATATATTAAAGATGATAAGAGACAAGGAATTCATGGATTAGGGATCATAACAATTATCACTTTATGCTTTTTATTTCATGTAAAAAGGATTAATCTCATTCTTGGGTTCGTTCAAAAAAATATAGGATTAAGATGTTCATATATTCCGCAAGGTCAATAAAAACATTAAAACCCTCCTAATTCTATCTTGTTTATATATTTCGCAAGGTCAATACAAACATTCAAGAATTCAATTAAAAACTTAAGAACAATGGAACCTAGATTCGTTTGATTTCCGCAAGGTCCTCAATTGAATCTATTCTTCTCAACAATGGTCAAATTACAAATCATCCACGCAAGTGCAATAATTCATACTCAAATAAATTCAAGAGGTCAAAAGTATATATTTCGCAAGGTCAACACAATTGATCTCAAGAACAATAATTAAAATCGTTGAGAAGAACAAGAACGAAAAAGAGATAGGAAGAATTAAAACCTTAGCATAAAGATCAAATTGTTACTCACCTCAATTCATGAATAAAATAAATTAGCCTTGAATGGCCATTAAAATAAATAAAGCAAAATCTTGTTCTTTCATCTTCATAAATAAATAAAACCTAAACTAAAAATATAGAGAAAGAATAAAAATATTTAAAAGATTAAAATATCCAAGGATTCCAAGGTAAAAGATCAAAGATGATACAAAACTAGTCTAGGGTTGTTTATATAGGAGGAGGGAGGTGGAAATCCTTTTTGGAAACAAATTAGGATCAAAATCCTAGTCAAAATAGAAAATCTCCCGAAATCCGTGACTGATTCTGTACAAATCTGTGGAAAATCACGTTTTCCTCATTTGTGACGGAATTTATTCTGTTGCTGAAAACCTTGTGGGCGGTCGCACATCGTTGCCCACCAACCGCCCAAGAGTACAGAAACTTCACTCGGCCAATTTTCTTCATTTGTGCGGCCGCCCAAACCTTAAGAGCTACCGCCCTTAACAAATCAGCCTAAGCCTTGCCCTGAGTCCAGCCGTGGCCTAGTTTGGCCAACCATTCATTGCCTTGGCCCATGAATCCTTACTTTGGCCCCAAAAATCCCTGCTTGCCTGGCCACTTGCCTTGGCCTTGTCCCATTTTGGCCAGCCACAATTGCCTTGAGTTGTAATTAATTAGTATTCTGTTCGTCTCACAATTTTGCCGTCGAGCTTTGGCCACTATAAAAAATTATTTTGCACCTCGCTATTTGAGATTTTATTTTTCACTTTAGCCCATGAATTTTTATAAATCAAATTCATCCAAAATTTCCATATTTCCAGTTTAGTCCCTGAATTTCCAATATTTACAGTTTAGCCCTTGAACTTTCAAATGTCAGTTTCGTCCCATATTTTCCAAAATTGCAATTTGATCCAAAAACTTCCAAAGTACGCTCCAATCCTCCATTTTGTCAGTAATTTCACTTCAACCCCTGTACTTTCAAAACACTACAAAATACATTAAATTTCCAATGTTTCGAGCATCAAATAAGCTAGGAAATATATCTTTTGGATGGGTAAAACCACATCCATCAAATACCCCCAAACTTATCTTTTGGTCGTCCTCGAGTAAAACAAAATTAAACCAAAATAAAAACTAAATAACTAATTAAAACAAAAGAAAATATTTTTGGGATTTGTTCAATTCATATAATAGGCCGTTGGCACAGCAAGTCTCAGATCTTTACAACACACATAATCTACAAGAATTATCATGAACATGGGACTATAATTACATGGATGCATCTAACTTACAATTCTCCACCACATAATGAAAGATGAATGAAATATGGGAGATCATTGTCACCAAAGTAAGATATTTTATAGGGTCACTAACCACATGCTCTAAATTAATGATAATAAGATGAAATTTCACAAGGACACTCATATGCATGTTTAAACAAAACTGTCAATCCGGCTACTCTTTAGGGATCAAATATGGCTTTATGGTTTGTAATGTATCGCGATAAACGCGGGTTAGGTTCACGGTTACAAATGAAGATAAGGACATACGAAGTCAAGCAAGTGAAACTAAGAAGTCTTCATCATACATCCTCCCATTGAAATTTATCACTCCGCTTCATGCCAACCCATTGATTTAACCCCCAAACTTATAATTTTGTATACTTTCACACTCGGGATTGATCACCTTTCTTTTTTTTTGATCACTTTCCACTTCAACATTAGAGAGGGCTCGACTTTTTTTTTCTTTCTACTTTCTTTTTTTTTTCTTTTTTTTTTTCAACTTTTTTTTTTTCATTCATTTTTTTTCTTTGCACATATATATCACGAAGAATGTGCATTCAATACTTTTTGCTCAAGCCCCTCTTTTTTTTCAATACAATTCATAACCCTTTTCTTTCTTTTCTTTGCCACTTTCCACTCCACCCTTTGATTTTCCAAACCTCCCCCAAACATATCCATTCATTCCCTAGTTTCACTTCCTTGAAAAGGTGAGAAAAATAGTGTATAGGTTAAAAGGGTAGGATAATGAGGGTACAAAAGAAGGCGAATGGTGGTCTAAAATAACCTCCCACTTTGTGAGAGATTCCATTCTTTTTCAAGCTCAAAAGGGGGTTCTAGCGGAATATTTTTGTAAGTGACGTGAAAGTTAAAGGCTCACAAATAGGGTTCAAAGAAAATAGCCACATATCACTTCCCGAATAGCCTAATTGATGTGTTATTGACAGTCATGCAAACATGTTCTAGGGACCCCGAGAATGTCAAAGTGATCCTATAAAGGTCTCCTAAATTGGTAACCATGATCAAGAAAAATAATATGGAAGTGAAAGGTGGAGAAATCATACTTTACATGTTTCAATGCAATTATATCCCCATATTGACAATAATACTCAAGATTTTTAAAATTAAATTACTCTCAAATCATCATCGACTTTAGCCAACTTCCCAAAATATGAAAAGAACAAAAAATTTTTAAATTTTTCTATTTTTTTGGAGGGTGACACTATATACACTCCCCTATAAACCCACAAACTCGGAGAGATATCTACCCCCAAACTCAAAACATGCTATGTCCTCATAGCAAAGAGAACAAAAACATGCCTTGGGTTCAAAGGACGATATGACACAACAAAGCAAATAAATAAAGCAATAAAAACGTACCTACTTGGGTTGCCTCCCAATTAGCGCATTTGGTTAAGGCCGTTAGCCCAACCGTAGCTCACGTTTGGACTTCAGTTTTCGTCCTTTGGCCCACTTCATGGTTTCGCGGGTCCTTATTTTCAGTTCATGCCCCATGTAAAATCCTTGAGCTTTGATATTGTTTGGTGCCCAATGGAATTTTTGACGTTTAAGCTTCTTGGGCTTCTTCTCTTTCAAATTTTCGCCACTTTCTTCACCCTCAAAAATAGGGGGAGGTACAAGAATGATGGAGGAAAAATCTTTCACACTTCAATGGGATGGAGAAGGTCGTCTTTGAGGCATTGTTCGTCAATTTGGTCGGGCCCAACCTCATCAACATCATCTTTTAATTTTTCTTCCACCCCATCTTCTTCACAATCAACATCATCATCAACAACCACAACATCACTAGCATGAGACGGAGAGATAATCGGTAGTTCGTCATTAATGGAAGCGTCCTCCCATTCATAACGTTCAAGTTGGGTAGAACTAGTATCTCGCTCACCACCTCTCAATGCTTCTAATAATGTAGTGACTTGTGCTTCCAACCTACCTATGGCTGCACCTACTTGTTGTTGTCGTTGACGATTTTCCTCCTTCAATTGACGATTTTCCTCTTTCAATCTTGTCAGAGCCTCTTTCCATGATAGCTTTTTAGGTTGCGGTGGATCATTATAATGTGGCTCATAATTGTTCCATGCCCGGCATGAGTGGTTTCCCCTCCATTGTGTATAACAATTGGGGAAATAATCATATTGTTGTTGCCATGGGAGGAACGAACTCCTTTCTTGCATCTGTGTAGAATACTCATGAAAATATGTCCTAGACGGACAATCATTAGTAGCATGACAGTATAATCCACAACAGAAACATGCATCTTGTATTATATTGACACTAGGCGAAGCACTTTTTGCATTGAACAAAGCAATTAATTGTTTTACTTGCCCAGCCAACATCTCTCTAGAATTTGATTCATGCATGACCTTTAATTTTTTTTTTAAACAAAAAGAAAGAAAATTATTTACACTAAAAAAAAACTAATAAAAGAAAATATTTACAATACACTAACAAAATAAACTTGTTCAAATCACAACAAATCCCCGGCAACGGCGCCAAAAACTTGATGGATAAAAATCCTCTTGTAATAAAATACCTTGCAAGTGTACAAGTTACCGATGTAGTAGTATGCACAAGCAAGGGTCGAATCCACAGAGATTTGAGTGTTGAACAAATTGATTTAATTAGTGTAAAACAAAACAAAGGAAAACGGGATTTTTGATTTGATTGAATTATTAAACTAAGAAAGCAAATTAAATATATTAAAGATGATAAGAGACAAGGAATTCATGGATTAGAGATCATAACAATTATCACTTTATGCTTTTTATTTCATGTAAAAAGGATTAATCTCATCTTGGGTTCGTTCAAAAAAATATAGGATTAAGATGTTCATATATTCCGCAAGGTCAATAAAAACATTAAAACCCTCCTAATTCTATCTTGTTTATATATTTCGCAAGGTCAATACAAACATTCAAGAATTCAATTAAAAACTTAAGAACAATGGAACCTAGATTCGTTTGATTTCCGCAAGGTCCTCAATTGAATCTATTCTTCTCAATAATGGTCAAATTACAAATCATCCATGCAAGTGTAATAATTCATACCCAAATAAATTCAAGAGGTCAAAAGTATATATTTCGCAAGGTCAACACAATTGATCTCAAGAACAATAATTAAAATCGTTGAGAAGAACAAGAACGAAAAAGAGATAGGAAGAATTAAAACCTTAGCATAAAGATCAAATTTTTACTCACCTCAATTCATGAATAAAATAAATTAGCCTTGAATGGCCATTAAAATAAATAAAGCAAAACCTTGTTCTTTCATCTTCATAAATAAATAAAACCTAAACTAAAAATATAGAGAAAGAATAAAAATATTTAAAAGATTAAAATATCCAAGGATTCCAAGGTAAAAGATCAAAGATGATACAAAACTAGTCTAGGGTTGTTTATATAGGAGGAGGGAGGTGGAAATCCTTTTTGGAAACAAATTAGGATCAAAATCCTAGTCAAAATAGAAAATCTCCCGAAATCCGTGGCTGATTCTATACAAATCTGTGGAAAATCACATTTTCCTCATTTGTGACGAAATTAATTCTGTTGCTGAAAACCTTGTGGGCGGTCGCACATCGTTGCCCACCAACCGCCCAAGAGTACAGAAACTTCACTCGGCCAATTTTCTTCATTTGTGCGGCCGCCCAAACCTTAAGAGCTACCTCCCTTAACAAATCAGCCCAAGCCTTGCCCTGAGTCCAGCCGTGGCCTAGTTTGGCCAACCATTCATTGCCTTGGCCCATGAATCCTTACTTTGGCCCCAAAAATCCCTGCTTGCCTGGCCACAATTGCCTTGAGTTGTAATTAATTAGTATTCTGTTCGTCTCACAATTTTGCCGTCGAGCTTTGGCCACTATAAAAAAATATTTTGCACCTCGCTCTTTGAGATTTTATTTTTCACTTTAGCCCATGAATTTTTATAAATCAAATTCGTCCAAAATTTCCATATTTCCAGTTTAGTCCCTGAATTTCCAATATTTACAGTTTAGCCCTTGAACTTTCAAATGTCAGTTTCGTCCCATATTTTCCAAAATTGCAATTTGATTCAAAAACTTCCAAAGTACTCTCCAATCCTCCGTTTTGTCAGTAATTTCACTTCAACCCCTGTACTTTCAAAACACTACAAAATACATTAAATTTCCTAGGTTTCGAGCATCAAATAAGCTAGGAAATATATCTTTTGGATGGGTAAAACCACATCCATCAACCGGCAATATCATATGAACGCGATGTTCATATTATTCGGTTTAGATTTCCATTTATATTATAGATATCTTTAATATTATTTTGTTTTCTCATCATCAAGGATATGAAGACCATTCAATGACATATGCAATACAATAAGGCATATCATTAAATAAATATAAAACTTCTTATTGAAAATAAGAAAATTATATCCTTCATCATCCATTTAAGAAACGAAAATAATAGTCCTACTCAAATCCGGAACGTAGTCATGCTTGTTTAAAACAAGTACTAGTCCACAAGGTAAAGTGACTTCATAAGTCCCTATGGTTAATGTAGCAACCCTTGCTCCATTCTTACGCATAGGTTTAATTTACCTTCTTTGAGTAGTTTTCTATTCTTTATTCCTTGCACATTCTTCTACAAATGTGGGATCGAATCCGATATAATATACCCAAGAACAAGAAGTCGAAAGGAAAATATCTATCATATAGATACTTGAAGTAGTAGCAATCATATTGCCCTTCTTCACCTTTTAGGCCTTCCTAATAAGCCTTGCAACTTTGCTTCCAATGACAATCTTATTGCAATTATAGCAAACTGCATCTTTTTGAGACACTTTGGGTTTAGCCTCTTCGGCTTTGACAACTTTTGTCCTAGGTTTAGCAACTTTTGCCTTACCTTCTTTTCCTTCCCTTTTGAACCCCTTTCTTGTGTTAACAATTAACACACTTGCGGATTGCTCCTTTTGCATCTTATGCATTAAAAAGCCTACACCACAACATACATCTTTTACCTAGCTTGCACTTGGAACATTTCCTTTGTGCGATGTGCTAGAACAAAAGCAGTTTCCATGTGTTCAAGATTTTTCATAAGAGCCTTTAAACATGGTGGCAAGTATAAGGTAAGCAATGCTATTAGAATCATCAACATGTTTCTAATGTTGCTCCTTATTTGCCCTTTGCAACATTTGCAGTGGGTTCAGTGGGAACGGATTCGTCAAGAACGTACACGTTTACCCAATAACCATTCTTTAGGCTTCTGATCCAATCATAATTATTTGTATCGTTCCTTTCGAACTTTGTCCTTCATAAGGACGAATCGCAATTATCATTATGTAATGCTACTTCTACAACAAAATATACAAATTATATGAGCACATATCAATACCAGTACATTTATCATTTAAGAGAAAATAATGTATTTTACAAATACTCCCACTAAATCATACACCTTCCAATGCAAATAAGCATAATATGCATTTAATGGGCTAAGATCCAACTTTAATTTAATCTCAAGTACGCTATGGCGCACCGCTCAAGATTAAATTAATTAGGTAGAAAACATCAATCATATCGTATATGACTCTTAGATCTTTTATGAGATTTATTCAAGACATCCTATGTCTAAGCATATTTTAATCTCATCTTATGCCTTGGGTCCAAAACCATTTTGATAACCCAATTAAGTTCATCCACTTTAAACGTATAGGAACCACCATTTCCTCATCTTGCTCGCAAACGGAATAGAATCAAAGCACCTTGCTATGGCAAGCCCACCCAAAACTATTCGAGTGGTCTCAAGTGTTTTAATCATGGATTGGCATAAAGAACTTAAAAGTTAAATGAAGGTTCTTTAAAGCAGATTATAAGCACATCAGCAAAGATAGTCATAACTGTGCACTAGGTAAGTTCCCAGGAAGATAGGTGAGCCACAAGGACTACTTAAGTACCAAATCTCTCCTTCGACAGAACTTTCCTAGACATGCACAATCAGAAATCAGCTCTGATTTGGCAACATAATCACTACCTTTTATAAACAATCAGTTTCCTTTTAAATTTTGCGTAAAATGACTTGTTTCTCATAATTAATCATAAAACTAAAATTTTAATGTCTAAAACTAAACATATTAGGAAACTTCAATGCAATGTTTCAACTAAACATAAAATTTCTTAACACGTAAGAACACATAAATCATGCATCGCAATAATTAATAAAATCATATTTAATTAACTATCCGAGTGGTCTCAAGTGTTTTAATCATGGATTGCTAGCTGTGATACCAATTGTTAGGTCCCAAATGGTAGGAATCAGGCTAGAGGGGGGGTGAATAGCCTGTTTAAAATTTTTTGCTAAAAACTCTTGATCTTTGAAAATGGTAATACACACACTCACTAACTGATGAGATAATTTTGCACAGCGGAAATAATGTTTCGGTTAGAGAGGTACATGAACCGGTAAGGTAAGTTGTTTCACACGGTGAGTCAAAATCTCATGCAACAGGGACAAATTTCATTTCCAAGTAAGACAAACAAGTAAGCAGAAAGTAGAATCAATAGGTTGTGACTAGTTGAGAGATTATCAACCAGTTACAACTACACAAGAAATAAACAAACATATAAAGAAATGACACATTGTTTGAAGAGGTTCACAGTGTTAAATAACTGCTACGTCCTCTACCAAGTTTGGTCAGAACTTGGATTTGTGAAAGTGCACTGCTATTAATGGATCCTACCTATTACAAGTTGCAAGCCAATGATTGAAGGATGCTAAAATAAAGGTGACCACTAATGGATCGTGCTACAATAAAGACCTGGTGTTTTCTAGAGATGTGCTCACAAGTTGAACTGATTTCTCTAGGGTGTTGTGTGTGAATCAATCAATGTGTTCCATAAGTAGTCTAATGAAGGAACACAAGAGTATTGATTGAGGTGCTCAGTGTATATGTCCAACAGAGATGTCTAGTGAAAGAGGGAACTTGTATTGAATGCCTTGAACTATGGAGTTTGCAGGTTGGTAGTTCTAGGCAGCTCGCTCTCAAGGATCTTAAATGCATCAACCGTTTTCAATGCTCCGGGGAAGCTATTTATAGTGAACTTTGAAAAGGAGCCATTGTCTTTGAAGAGGTTGTAATGATGACTTGGACTGGCAGGCATTTAATGGAGTATCTTTGCATTAAATGCCTGAGATTGGATAGAGAGGATTTCCATTGAGCAGTTGGGGCGCTGTGAGTACTGGTTACTTTGACATTCCTCAAGAAGGTACTGACATGTTGCAGAGATGTCTTTTCAGCATGCTTGCTTTACCAACTTCAGCTAAAGTTGATGGCTGGGTAGTTGGGGGCAATTAATGCATCGGCTAGCTGCTGACTGAGGGAATCTTGTTGAGTAAGCCTTAATCGGTTAGAGAAGGGCCATAACCGGTGAGGGTTGTATTGGCTAGGTAAGGTGACCGGTTAGGCAGGCATACCGGTTGAGTGGTCAACCGGTTAGATAGCTTCACCAAGTAACTCACAGACAGATGGGGGAATCTTCAGGTCTTCAAGTCTTCATACATCTTGAAAAAATTACATAATAAAAACACTGGGCACTAGCACTAAGGGAACCTATTATACATAGAAAAATTCTATTTGATCTAATTAAAATTAGGGGTCCACATTAAAGCTTGATGTGATTGGGATTAAGCAATTCTAAACCTAAGCATATATTTGACTAACAAATCGCATTCAAGGTATGTAAATATATTTCATGTTCTTCATCTCTTCTTGCTAATCGCATTCAAGGTATGTAAATATATTTCATGTTCTTCATCTCTTCTTGCTATATGAAATAGATCTAGATTTTATGTGTGTTGTTTTTGAGAAAAACAAGTATATGAGATATGTCATGGTCATGATTTATGATGGATTAATATGATTAGTTTATCACATAGGTTGTTGATCTATTTAATATGATTAAAGTAGATTCGTAATTTCTCAAAATTGGATCAAAGTGTTTGTATGAAATTCTGTGAAGCCCTATGTTCATGATTATGTACATATAAGATTTATGTTACAACCATGCGATGTTTGTTACCATGATTAATCCTTCTAAATATTTAAGTCTTATGCCATTCCTTGATTAGAATACTTGTGATATTTTAGGGTATTTTGATGTAGTTTCGAATCAGTTGGGTGCATCATTATATCTTAATTTGTGATCAAGATGAGATAATGGTTGATGTAGTTTTGACTCAGTTAGGTGCATCATTCCATGTCTCATACGTTTGAAAAAGGTTTGACTTAATTGGTGCTTTCAAATGAGATTTGACCCAAGGCATAGATGAGATTTAAAACATGTTTTTGACATATGATGTCTAAGGAAATCTCATAAATGATATAAGAATCATATAGTGATATGATTGATGTTTCTACCTAAATAAGTTGATTTCGGGCATTGACTCAGTTAAACCAAAATCAAAGTGAAATATGGGTCTTAGCCTACTATGATTATATGATACATGTTTGTATTCGAAGGTGTATAATTTAGTGGGAGTATTTATGAAATACATTATTTGCTCTTAGATGATAAATGTGTTGATACTTATGTGTTTCATTGCTTGCATATTTTATTGTAGTTATGGCAAATCACAATAATCAGCCCCTATCATTGCGATCCATCCTTGAGAAGGACAAGATCGAAGAGAACGGTACAAACTATTCTGATTGGATCAGAAGCCTAAGAATTGTTCTAAGGCAAGAGAAGAAAATGTACGTTCTTGACGAACCCGTTCCACCTCCCCCTGCTGCCAATGCTTCAAGGGCAGATAAGGATGCTCACAAGAAACATGTTAATGATTCTAATGATGTGACATTCATTATGATTTCCACCATGTCTAAGGCCATTCAGAAGGACCTTAAGCACATGGAAGCTGCTTTGGATCTTGCAGAGCGCTTAAAGGAAATGTTCCAAGTGCAAGCAAGACAAGAGAGGTATGATGTGGTTAAAGCCTTAACTGCATGCAAGATGCAAGAGGGGCAGTCGATTGGTGCTCATGTCCTTAAGATGAAGGGTCACATTGAGCGTCTCGAAAGGCTTAGAAATCCGATGAGTTTGGAACTCACCACAGATTTGATGTTGAATTCATTGCCTGAAAGTTATAGTCATTTTATAATGCACTATCACATAAGTGGCATGGATAAGAATCTCTCGGAATTGCATGCAATGCTTAAGACCGCAGAGAAGAATATCAAGAAGCCCAGAATGACAAACGTGTTAATGGTTAACAAAGGAAAATGGTTCAAGAAAGATGCCAAAGGTAAAGCAAGTGTTGCTAAACCTAAGGCAAAAGTTGCCGTTCCTGGAGAGGCTCCCAAAGTGTCTCAAAAGGATGCGGTTTGCTACCAATGCCAAGAGGTTGGTCATTGGAAGCGTAACTGCAAGGCTTACAAGGAAGGCCTAAAGGCGAAGAAGGGCAATATGATTGCTTCTGATTCAGGTATCTATATGATAGATATTTTCCTTTCTATTTCTAGTTCATTGGTATTAGATATCGGATGTGGATCTCACATTTGTTTAAATGTGCAGGGACTAAGGAATAGGAAGCTACTCAAACAAGGAAAGTTGACCTACGTGTGGGGAATGGAGCAAGAGTTGCTGCATTCGCCATAGGGACATATGATGTAACTTTACCTAGTAGCTTAGTACTTGTTTGAACAATTGTTACTATGTTCCGAATTTGAGTAGGAATATTATTTCTGTTTCTTGTTTGGATAATGAAGGGTATAATTTTCTTATTGCGAATAAGAAGTTTTATATTTATTTGAATGATATGCTTTATGGTATTGCAAATTCATTTAATGGCCTTTATGTTCTTGATATTGATGAGAAACAAAATAATGTTGAAAATGTTTATCATATGGACAAGAAGTTTAAACCGAATGACGTGAACAACTCGTTCATGTGGCATTGCCAGCTTGATCATATAAATGAGAAACGCATCTCTAAACTCCATAATGATGGTATGTTAAACTCACATGATTATGAATCATATGAGATATGCGAATCTTGTTTATTGAGCAAAATGACCAAACCACCCTACACTAAGAGTAGTGAAAGGGCTAGTGACTTATTGGGCTTAATACATACTGATGTATGCGGACCAATGAGCCGCATTGCTAGGGGAGGATTTCGGTATTTCATTACATTCACCGATGACTTATCTAGATATGGCTATGTCTATCTGATGAAGTCCAAAAGTGAATCGTTTGAGATATTTAGAACATTTCAAAATGAAGTACAAAATCAACTTGGCAAAACTATTAAAGCACTTCGATCCGATCGTGGTGGAAAATATTTGAGCCAAGAGTTTGACAATCATCTCAAAAACTGTGGAATTGTTTCAGAGTTGACTCCACCCGGAACGCCACAATGGAATGGTGTTTCCGAGAGGATGAATAGAACCCTATTAGATATGGTTCGTTCGATGATGAGTCAAGTAGACCTTCCTATATTCTTTGGGGACATGCATTAGAGACTGCTGCGTTCACACTGAATAGAGTCCCTACTAAATCGGCTCCTAAGACCCCACATGAGATGTGACATGAAAGAAAACCTAGTTTGTCTTTCATGAAGATTTGGGGTTGCGAAGCTTATGTGAAGAGACTTGTCTCTGATAAGTTAGCACCTAAATCTGACAAGGTTATTTTCGTTGGTTATCCTAAGGAAACCAAAGGGTATTACTTTTACAACCGCAATGAGAACAAAGTGTTTATTTCTCAATATGGTACTTTTCTTGAGAAACAGATTCTCAATAAAGGAACTAGTGGGAGTAAATTTGATCTTGAAGAAATTCAAGAACTCAAAAATAATATGGAACCGATAGTAGAGACTGAACCAAGTCCACAAGAAGTTGTGGAATCGGTTCAAGATCCATAAGTCCATCATAGATCGGATAGGTTACGATCCACACCCGAGAGATATGGATTTCTCGTGTCGAAAAGTAATGAAGTGGAAGTCATTGAGAATGACAAACCTACTTCCTATCAAGAGGCAATGTCCACTCCTGATTCGGCTAAATGGTTGGAGGCCATGTAATCCGAATTGAAATCCATGTCGAATAATCAAGTTTGGAACTTGATTGAGCCACCCGAAGGTGTAAAAACCTTAGGTTGCAAATAGGTCTGCAAGAAGAAGACTGACATGTGGGAAGGTGCATACTTACAAGGCTAGGATTGTAGAAAAGGGATATATGCATACTCATGGTGTAGACTATGGTGAAACCTTCTAGCCTGTTGCCATGCTTAAGTCTGTTAGAATTTTAATTTCCATAGCCACGTATTATGACTATGAGATATGGCAAATGGATGTCAAAACGGCTTTCCTTAATGGGAAGTTACTCGAGGATGTGTATATGACACAACCCTAAGGTTTTTTCGATCCAAGAAATTCTAACAAGGTGTGCAAGTTGCAAAGGTCCATGTATGGATTAAAGCAAGCTTCTAGGAGTTGGAATCTTCGTTTTGACGAAAAGATCAAAGAGTTTGGTTTTGTCAAGAACGAAGATGAACCTTGTGTATACATGAAATTCAGTGGGAGCCTAGTATTATTTCTCTTATTGTATGTCGATGATATCTTACTCATTGGAAATGACATTCCTGCACTTCAGACTGTCAAGTTTTGGTTAGGGAAATGTTTCTCAATGAAAGATATGGGTGAAGCCGCTTACATCCATGGCATCAAGATCTATAGAGATAGATCTAAAAGGATAATTAGTTTGAGTCAAAGTACCTACATTGACAAGGTTCTTAGAAGATTCAAGATGGAAAATTCTAAGAGAGGAAACTTGCCAATGGGTCATGGTGTTACTCTTAGCAAGAATCAGTGTCCTAAGACAACTGATGAGCGAAAGAGGATGAATGAAGTTCCATACGCTTTGGCTATTGGATCTATCATGTACGCCATGATTTGTACTAGACCTGATGTCACGTATGCTTTGAGCATGCCGAGTCGATACCAATCTGATCCTGGTGAGAACCATTGGACGGCTCAAGACGATCCTTAAGTACTTAAGAAAGACTAAGTATGCGTTCTTGGTATTTGGAGGGATGGATGAAGATATTGTTGTAAGAGGTTACACAGATGCTAGCTTCCAAACCGACATGGATGATTTATGATCCCAATCGTGATTTGTGTTTATGTTTAATGGAGGTGCAATTTGTTGGAAGAGTTCCAAGCAGAGTACCATAGCCGATTCTACAACCGAGACCGAATATATAGCGACATCCGATGCAGCTAAGGAGGCAGTTTGGATCAAGAAGTTCATTAGTGACTTGGAAGTTGTTCCAAGTATCACTAATCTGGTGGAACTTTATTGTGACAATAATAGTGCCATTGCGCAAGCAAAGGAACCAAGGTCACATCAGCGATCCAAACATATACTTAGACGTTTCCATCTCATTCAAGAGTTCATTGATAGGGGAGACGTTAAGATATGCAAAGTATCAACCGATGATAACATTGGGGATCCGCTTACAAAGCCCCTCGCACAAGCAAAGTATGATGGACATGTGAGGTCCATGGGTATTTGATACATAGATGGAGTCTAGTGCAAGTGGGAGATTGTTGGTGTAGTGCCCTAGGCGTTTAGTTAAGTTTGACTTATAATCTAAACCGCTATGTAATCATCTTTATCATTTATTATAGAGAAAGTTTATTTGGTTCATTATATGTTTACATGTTTATTATATTGAACTGCGTCCCTAGTTATTATGAATAACTAGTATAAGTTGGTAGTGGATAATCATGGAGATGATTATATGCATGTGATGCACATTACACTTATGGATACTTGCTAGAGAACAAGTATTGGACATGACCTACCGATGAGATTTATGAAATGGTCTATAGTCATATTTGTCATGATTAAATCTCATGATAGTCGTGTCATTGAATCCTTTGAACCTGAGATTATCATCGTCTTCAACATGATGAACATTGTGTTTGATATAGTCTAACACTATCTTTAATCGAATAGTAATAAGGGCTATGTTGGCACGATTGGATTCTTGTAGGGAAGAATGATAAGTCAAGATGGAATTTGTCCCTCTCCTTGAGAGAGATGTTTGCTTGGGCCCCTCGATGAATGATGCTGATGAAATGTGTGGCCACACTCAAGTGATTTGATAGAGATCAAATGCATTTGGATTATCAACATATTCGGAATTGAGAAAGCATTGAACATGTGAGTTGACATGAACCATGACTCATGTTCAATTGGACATCGTGGACAAAGGGATTGTGACATTTGATTATCAAGGAATCAAGCTTTGATGTTATATTTAATTGGGTAGACATAATGACTTGCTAGAAGTCACTTATGTCTTATGAGGTTGATGTTTCAACTCACTACCAACATAAAATATAATTCCTAAAGGGTCACACACAAAAGAACGGATTAAAAATGGCTAAAGGGTGAAATCTGGGCTCAGGGGACGACTTAACCCGCTTTGGCCCGATTCGTCCCTTGTGAAGGGACGACTGTATCAGAGAGCGTTCAATAGGGGATGACTCATGCCCTATGGGAAGAGTCGTGCTCACGACTCGTGCCCCCGGGGACGAGTCGTTCTGGCGGCGCTGGTGTGAATGTTGTGCCCAAGATCGCGGCTCCTTTTCTTGTTTTTATGTTGGAACCGCTTTCTCGTGTAAGGGGTCACCGCCTCACATCAGTTTGAAGACATCCGATTTAAATTGAAAAATGGAGTCGCCATGCCATTTTGACTTCCTCAAAACTTTGAAAAAAAGGATTTGGGTCCGGAGGTTATGTTACCCCTTGGGAAGAACGTTTGGCGTTCACCCAAGGAGCCTTGTCAAAGCAAGTCTTCCAAGATCCGACTTTCGTGCTTGCCTTTATGCTTTCGTGTGTGGGATGTGTTTTGATAAAAAAGGGGAAATGTGCCAAGTGGTCTTCCGGACGTATAAACCATGAGTTGGTTATCGGTCGGGATTCCTTGGATTTTGATATGTTCGGGACTTTGATCCCGTGCTCATCTTGGACTTACGATCATCATTATGAGACCTTGAGTCACATGTGATAGATATAGGGACGCCTCTTTTATGGTCCAAGAGTGAGACTCTTTAGGAAGGAAGAACCTTTGCCCATCAATCCTACATCTTGAGAGGATTTAAGCTTGATAGGGACATTTATGCTCGTCTCAAGTGATGATCAGAGATGTAGGGGCTCAAGTTCATCCTTTTCTAAAGGAATATCCGGCTATGGCATCTTTATGTGGAGGAAATGATGTAAAGATAGGACCTTTACACCATTACTCTTCAAGGGATGCTTCAAGTACCAAAGGGGACTAAGGGGAGGGGTATAAATATTGGATCTTTATACTCATCCTATGCCTTTTTGTGCCTTAAGAAGGTCACTAGGCAATCCTTGGAGAGTGATCCAACCATAAGGGACATGGGGAATGCATTTTTTAAAGTAAAGATGACATTTTTATGCTAACACATGTAATGAACACTATGCAAGCTAGGACTAGGAATGTAAAGGGAGGACCTTTATGGCTTTCCTATGTCCTTTAAGAACCATTTAGGTGGAAAATCCTTGGAAGCAAGGTCTATGGGGAGGGGGATGACATTTATGAATAAAGATGACATTTTTAATGTAAAAGATGACATTTTTATATGGAAAAGATGACATTTTCACATCATCATGTGAGAGATCCACCCTAGAACAAGCCATTTGAGTTCTTATTGTTCATCCTTGGGATGGATCCTCCATGAATCCCATGTGATAAGGGAATGGGGGGTATTATGATCTACATGGATAAAGACTTGATTTTTATAGCAATAAATCAAATATAAAGCAAGTAGATAGCAATATAAATAGCAAGGAGCAATATAACAAGTATATTTTAAAGAGAAAAGGAGGAGAGGTTACCAATGGTGGTGTTCCTCTATCTCCCTTGAAGGTTTTCTAAGAAAGGAGCAACTTTGGAGGGATTTTGGAGAGGAGGGAGGTGATTTTGGGAGGTTTCAGCTTTCTGGAATTTCGTGGCTGTATTTTGGCTGAGTGATAGTGCTCAAAATTATCCCCTAAAATGAGTAGAGGAGGCCTCCATTTATAGGCAGATTTGTGCTTCCTAATGAAGCCGTGCGGCTGTAACCCTTGGCAAAAGAAGCCGTGCGGTCTTATCCTTTAATGACTCAACCTATTTCTAGAACCATGCAAGGTGGCATTCTAGAAGCTCTTTCTAACGAGGGACTACGTGGAATTTTAATTACTAGCAAGTCCTTCGCCCCTCGAAAGGTTTGGGAAAGTTCCCAAATTGCCCTTGAACTTTAGGAAAGTCCGGGGAATTGTCGGGAAACTTAACCGGAAGGCATGAACCAGATTTGGGTACTTACAGAAGCCCCTCGGTAACGTCACTTGCAGGGCGAGCGGGGTTATCGATAAAAAAGGATCTAATCTGGCGAACTGCCGAGACGGATTGGGTGACCAAGGTGGTCGAGTGGCTGAACCTTTGAAAGGCTACCTACGTATCCCGGGGGAATCAAGCCAGATCGTAGTTTGGAAAAGATCCACTGGGGAAAGGGGTGTCATATGTGACGAATTAGCTGAACCTAAAGTAGGCTACCTACGTATCCTGGAGGAATCAAGCCAGGCCGTAGTTCGGGATCCACTGGGGAATGGCAAAGAGAAACTGGTATCTTGCTAGGAAGATGGAAGGAAAGTGACCTAGGAGGTCAAATGGCTGATCCTACAGGGGATATGCCAGATGAAGGAAGTGACCAATGTGGTCAGATATTTGGACTTTTATGAGGGGCTACTGCACCACTGAGGAGTGACGAAGGGAAAAGGGTGACCAATGTGGTCGGATGGCTGAACCTTTATGAAAGGCTCATGCACCATTGAGGAGTGATGAATGAAAAGGGTGTCCAATGTGGTCGGATGGCTGGACCTTTATGAAAGGCTACATACGTATCCCGGAAGAATTAAGCCTTGGTCGTAGTTCAAGTCTCACTAGATAGTTAGGAACGATGTCTAGGATCCTTGAGGTTTTGACGATTAATGGAGGAGTCACCTTACTTGACAATTAATGGAGGTTGTCACCTGATGAAACTATAGCTTATGTCACTACCTCTTTCGAACAGAGATAGAGGCAGCTAAAGTTTGGAGAAACTGAAGCGTACTTCACTATCTATGGGATAGAGGTAACTAAAGTTTGGAGAAACTAAAGCGTACTTCACTATCTATGGGATAGAGGTAGCTAAAGTTTGGAGGAACTAAAGCGTACTTCACTATCTATGGGATAGAGGTAGCTAAAGTATGGAGGAACTGAATCGTACTTCACTATCTATGGGATAGAGGTAGCTAAAGTTTGGAGAAACTGAAGCGTACTTCACTATCTATGGGATGGAGGTAGCTAAAGATGGAAACTAAAGCGTACTTCACTATCAAGGAGATAAAGGTAGCTAAAGTTGGAAAACTAAAGCGTACTTCACTATCAAGGAGATAGAGGTAACTAAAATTTGGAAAAACTAAAGCGTACTTCACTATCTCTTTCGAATCAGAGATAGCGGTAGCTGAAGTTTGAAAAACTTAAGCGTACTTCACTATCTCTTTCGAATCAGAGATAGAGGTAGCTGAAGTTCAGAACAAACTAAAGCGTACTTCACTATCTCTTTCGAATTAGAGATAGAGGTAGCTGAATTTTGGAAAAACTAAAGCGTACTTCACTATCTCTTTCGAATTAGAGATAGAGGTAGCTGAAGTTGAATCTTGACAATTCGGAAGCTGTCGCCTCATTTTATTTAATTCCAACAGAGATAACGGAGATTTTTGGGAGAAATTTATACGATTTGGGAAATTTATACGGTTTTACGGATCGGGTAATTTAAAGCCTTGCGGGCTACGGATAATGATTTGGAAAATTTATGCGGTCTTCGGGACCGGGTAATTTAAAGCCTTCCGGGCTACGAATAATGATTTTGGAAAATTTATACCATCTTTCGGACCGGGTAATTTAAAGCCTTCCGGGCTACGGAAAATAATTTTAGGAAAAACGTTATTCCATTTGAAGATAACAGAGATTTCTAGGAGGAAACGTTATCCCATTTGGTGATAACGGAGGATTTCCCGGAGGAAACGTTATCCCATGGAAGGATTCCCCGGAGGAAACGTTATCCCATTTGACGATAACGGAAGGATTTCCCGGAGGAAATGTTATCCCATTTGGAGATAACGGGAAAATTTTGGGCAAAAGTATTTCCTATTTTGATTTGGTAATCAATTAAGGTTATTTTCTTTGTGCATGTCACATGAGCCACGGGCTGACTCTTTTGCGGAAGGGCAATGTGAGAGGAGTTTTATGAAAGAATGTGTTTGGATGCATGTGTTTGGATGTATGTGTTTGGGAACTGTTTGGTTTTGAGCAGGTGGTGTCGTATCCCTTGGGTGCGGAATGAGCTGCTGATGTTGCTGAGATTTGGCTAATGATGTCAAAAGGTATCATGTGTACCAAAATTCCCTCTTGGGCTGAGATCGGGTTTAAACCTCGGGTCTTGATTAAAGTTCCTTTCTCAAACTCTAGCACTTGAAGCTGATGCTGACAGGCTTTTAGAACCAAAGACATAAAGCGAATGTCAAAGTGACCAAACCTCTCCTCTGAGGGTGGATGTGACTCATTGAAGCCCCGGTCTGAGGGAAAAAATTCTGCAAAGCCCCAGGTTCTATTAAAGCGAGGAAAAGATCTTTTCATTGGCAAAGCCCCGGTTTGATGAACTGAGTAGGCGAAGTCTAGATTTTGAAAAAGTGACTTGGCAGAGCCCCAATCTTATGACCTAGCAAAAGTCCTAATTTGATTGGTACTGCAAAAGTGATCCTGAGGTTGATCTGACCAAGACTGGATCCATTTTGTGACATAGTGAGGAATCCCGATACGGACCCAAAAATGACCAAAGAAGCCCCAGTCTAAAGAAATGGCTTGGCGAAGCCCCAACTTTGAAGAGTTTCAAGGCAGCCCTAATGCGAATTGTAGCAGAAGAGGGAAAACCTATCTTTTCATACTTACTTTCTTATTTCCTTTAGTCACTCAGCCAACCTTAAGAAAATGTAAAAGAAAAGAATTTATACATGCAGGGGCATATTTCTCGAAAGGTGGGAATAGATCCCGATTTTGTGTTATTTTTGATGGCCTTATTCGACGTAGGCACAAGAACTTGCTTTGGGTTTGACTCTTTTGAGAGAGTATAAGCGTATAAAGGTTGGTAAAAGTGTATGGAAGCCCCTGCTGACAGAAGATCAGTGTTTAGCGCTATCTTTCCTAAGATGTAGAAAAAGAAGACTTGTCAAGACATCTGAAAATTTGTTTTATTTACAATGATCACAAGATTGCTTAAAACCCTTTATTAATGTTCGGGTTATTCAACCACTAATCTCGATATGGACAAACATTTTGATTAATCATGAGGAGAAAGTCAACTAGTGTCCCGGATCAAGGTTGGGTGGGTGTGAAAGAAGAGTTTGTGTATGGGGAGGTCATTAATGAGACCGAGTTTATGGGATTTGAATGTGCTTATGGGAGAGGCCATTGATGAGACCGAATCTTCTGGAATTTGAATGTGTTTATGGAAGAGGCCATTGATGAGACCGAATTTTCTGGATTTTGAATATGCTTATGACCGGACCATTTCTGGTTGCCTACATTCCCCTCATTGTGAGGAGCTCAGGTCGCCGTAGTTTGGCCTCGGCTGAACTGTGTTTGGCTTTGGGAAATGGGATTTGTGATTCCTTTAGTGAAAAGGCTCGAATGAGAAGGTTGGATGCTGAGGCGTGGGCCTCGGGATGATTTCATGACCAAGTCATTTTTGGATGGCTACTTCAATTGCTTCCTGATTTTCGTCTTTTACTGGGGGAGAAGTAATTGGCATATGCCTAAAGGCTTATGAAATGTTTCTGCCTTTGCTTTGACCACTCCATTTGTCATTGACAACTTTCATTCTTTCAGCTTTGACTTTACCTCACCTGTCAAGCTTCTGATTGGCGGGGCTGGGTCCTTGGCCTCATTTTTTTTTGTGCAACCCTGTTTTTTGCCTAGACTGTCCCTTTTAGGGTTTCAGCCTAGCTGGGTATTACTCTTTTTGCACTATATATATATATATATATATATATATTTTTTTTTTCTTTTACGTTCAACCCTATTTATTTTTTTTGCCTAGACAACCCTTTATAAGGTTTTTAGCCTAGCTGGGCATTACTTTTTTTTGCACTTTTTTTTTTTAAGTGCATGAGGGCCAAGGCGAGCCCCTGCTTGAACTTTCTTGATACCCTTGAGGTCTAAGGCAAGCTCCTAGGTTGTTGTCGACATGGGGTCAATCTCTCAAAGCTAAGTGGCCTTTTGTTGTCCCTTGACGTTGCCGCCGTCGTTGACTTGGTCAAGGTGATGGTGAGGACATGATTTGAGAGGCGTATGACATGATGAAGGCTTTTGTGAGGTAAGGAAAGTGTATGGCTTGATGGAGGCCTTTTGTGGGGTAAGGAAAGTGTATGGGGAAGGCATTAGTTGACTTTCTCACACCGATTAATCAGAGCGTTAATTATTTCGAGAGATTATTTGTTGAGCAATGCAAGTGATTATATAAAATAAAACCATTTCATTAAATGTAATATAGGTGTGAAAATAATGTCTTAAGTCTAGCAATAAAAGAAGAGGACTCTTTTATAGAAGATTGAAGATTAATTACAATGTCCGAGAAGGACTTGATTGAAAGAGAAAAGTACCATAACCTACGAAAGTTGACTGAGAGACTATTTTATTATTTTAATCTCGCTTAAGGATAGGTAACCCCTAGCCTAACTACTCTTCGCTGGTTAGACTGCCAGGGAACTTGAGCTTTCCATTTTCTGCTAACTTTTGAATTCCATATCGCAAGCCGAGGCAGTGATCAGTTACGTGCCCATGATACTGGTGGAAGTGGAGGGATTTGAGGCCATGGAGCAGCTGGAGCAAGTACAAGTTGTCCAAAGAAATGGGTCAGAAAAGTCACGGGGATGAAATTTTTTGACCGAGCATATTGATGGAAGGAAGTGAACCTGGGAGGACTTTGAGGGATATTGGGATCTGTTTGGGAGGATTCAGCGTTGTGCTGGTTGTTTTGAGTGAAAGGGGTAGTACCGGCTGGTTGTGTTTTCAGACTTTTCTCAGACTTAGAACAAGTTGTCCTGTCAACTTCTCTCACTTCGGGCACTTGGATTTTGCACGGCAGAATCACTTCTTTGCCTGGTTCGACATGTTGGGTTGAGGGAGTAATGGTACTCATCATGATATCAAGCTTTTCTTGCATTTGTTTCACTTGTTCCGTCAATATTGCCACATGGGGGTCAACGGGAACACTCGAGTCACTGGAACTCGCAACAAGACCTTTATCAGCAGAGGGAACCACAGTCGCACACTGGTGAAACTGACGGGTGAATTCACTAAGTCCAGTAGATGACAACTGAAAACTTGAGGGGTCCAGATTTTCTTTTAGCAACTCACGATTGCATTCAGGCAGGTATAGGGGTCTCAAAACATAGCCATATGGCTCAAACTGATTATATGAAGCTGGAGCATAAACTGGCAGGTACCGCTGAAACTGAGAAACAGGTGTGATGAAACCCAATCCGTTCTGGGGAGCTGAGGGCTATGGAGCCTTGATGGCCTGGGATGTTGGAAAGGACTGAAGAGGAGTAGTCCTTGGTAAGGGATCATATGTGGATGGAGGAATGTATTGGCTGTAGGATGGAGGGATTGAGATCACTGTTTCTGGAGTTTCATCTTCAATCATGACCAAAGAACCATTTGCCTCAACTTTTACATGGACTCCATGACGGCGGAGAGCACCGATGAGCAGGGCCAGCTGTTCTTCATGAACCTTATGGGCATTTTCCAAAGCTAGGGCTAACTCTTCCTCTCTAGTCATCGGATTACCCATACCATCACCGTTTTCTATCATATCTGCCATTCTAAACCCTTGAGTAGACAAAACTGATGATTCTGCTGAACTGTCTGAACCTGAGGTTTCCGCACTGAAAAGCTGCTGACCCAGTATTCTCGCCTACTTCTTTCTCGATGCGGAAAAGAGATAGGCAAGGTTTAGACTTGGGGGTAGGCAAGGTTTAGACTCGGGGTAAGTGAGGTTTAGACTCAGAGGTAGGTGAGGTTTTAGACTCGGAGGTAGGTGAGGTTCAGGCTCGGAGATAAGTGTTTAGGCTGAAGGCTCAAGTAACATGCACTCATTGCTTAAATTTTGCTTAAAACACATTTTCTCCTAATCCTAATTGATCGGAAAAGATTAGACCTTGAAAGGTCGAGATTGAAAATTGGACCGTGAGGGTTTTGATTGGAGACTTGACCGCGAAAGGTCGGGATTGCCTATTTGACCACGAAAGATTGATATCGGAGGTTGGACTGTGAAAAGTATTGGTTGGAGATTGAAGATCAGACCGGGAGGGTCTCGATTGGAAATTTGACCGTGAGAGGTCGGAATCGAAGAGCAGAGATTGGACCGTGGAGGTCTCGATTGGAAATTTGACCGTGAAAGGTCGAGATTGGAAATTTGACCGTGAAAGGTCAGGATTGAAAACTGGAGATCGGACCGTGGAGGTCGCGATTGGAAATTTGACCGTGAAAGGTCGAGATTGGAAATTTGACCGTGAAAGGTCAGGATCGAAAATCATAGATCGGACCGTGGAGGTCGCGATTGGAATTTTGACCGTGAAAGGTCAGGATCGAAAATCGGAGATCGGACTGTGGAGGTCGCGATTGGAAATTTGACCGTGAAAGGTCGAGATTGGAAATTTGACCGTGAAAGGTCAGGATTGAAAACTGAAGATCGGACCGTGGAGGTCGCGATTGGAAATTTGACCGTGAAAGGTCAGGATCGAAAATCGGAGATCGGACCGTGGAGGTCGCGATTTGAAATTTGACCGTGAAAGGTCGAGATTGGAAATTTGACCGTGAGAGGTCAGAATTGAAAACTGGAGATCGGACCGTGGAGGTCGCGATTAGAGATTCCAGAAATAGGACCATGCAATTATGATTCCATTAATTGTTCAAATTTACTTAAAACAGTGTCTTTTATTTGGTTCTATTTGGTTGGAAAAGGGGTTGCCCTTCTTTTTCGCAACTACTCTAGATCCTGGATCAGTGGGTTCCGTCACTACGTCTATAAGCCCCTCGTATTCCACCTGTATTTCGACCTCTCAGGGTGGACAACCCCGAGTGAGGGTCCTATAGGGCACGCGGATCCCACCGGCCGAGAGAGAAGAATGCTCCTAATGGGTCTAGTGGGTCATAGGAACTTTTAACGCACGCGCGATGCAGATTATAGTCAAGGCAATGCCGGGAAAGTCTCGTCTTTCAGCCTTAACGGAATTTCGGCAGAGCTTCGCTTGTGCGATTAACGTTTTGACTTTCTGGCAATGTCCAAGAAGATAATAGGCATGGGTCGGACGGTAAAAGTCAGATGACACAGTGTCACATTGAACTTTGTTGCATACGTTGCGCGAGTCAAAGTCCAAGTCAATGCCGGGTCAAGATCTTGCCATTTTTTTCTTGTCGGAATTTTGGCAGGGCTCCGCTTGCGCGAAAGATCTTTTGATTTTTGGCACGAACTCGGGCTTGACTCTTACATATCCCGTGCGGGTCAAAGTCAAAGTCAATGCCAGAGTCAAGATTCTGCCAATTTTTCCTTGGCGGAATTTCGGCAGAGTTTCGCTTGCGTGAAGAATCTTGACTTTCGTCATGGGCTAAGGTTTGACCTTTACGTATCCCGTGCGGGTCAAAGTCAAAGTCAATGCCGGAGTCAAGATTCTGCCAATTTTCCTTGGCGGAATTTCGGCAGAGTTTCGCTTGCGCGAAGAATCTTGACTTTCGTTATGGGCTAAAGTTTGACCGTTACGTATCCCATGCGGGTCAAAGTCAAAGTCAATGTCGGAGTCAAGATTCTGCCAATTTTCCTTGGCGGAATTTCGGCAGAGTTTTGCTTGCGCGAAAGATCTTGACCTCCGTCACGGGCTAAGGTTTGACCTTTACGGGGGTATGCAACTGGGCTATATGACACGGTCTAGACCAAAAACCAACCAAAAGTCACGGTTTTAAAATGTGTGACACGGACTGTGCATTGGTCTACACTGGCTGCCATGGGGAGTTTGGGATGATTCCGTGCACTCCCGGGAGCATCGTAATACTATCCGTGACTGCAGCTGAACAACCACCGCGGGTTAAAGGGACGTGCGTGCAAAGTGTACAGGATATATAAGGTGTTCGTAGTGTGCGGCCTCCTAAAAATATTCCTTTTTGAGTTAAAACATAAATTTTCAGAAATGTGTTTTAAAGGAATGATTTTTCGGGACGGGGGAAATGCAACAGTTAAGCACGTAAATTTTCTGGAGCCCGGTCAGTCTTGGAACTGAATATCCCCAAGCTGCCTAAGCTTCTAGATTAACCTCAAATTTTTGTCCTGGTGGAATTGCCAATGAAGCCGCCCGGCCAGGATCCAAGGAGGATTAAGCCGTACGGCTGCATCAAGCAATTTTCCAGGTTCCATTTTTCTTCATTTGCAGGTTGTTTCCCCGAACGTTTTGGCACCTTTTAAGCTCCAGAAAGCTTCCTGTTCAGTATCCAGAATGTGCACAATCCCAAAAACCAACAATGCAATGCAATGCAAGGAAAAGAAGGCAAGCACAAGAATCGGATCTGCGACGGAAGGCTAACCCACTCAAAAAAGCTTTTCCTTTTTTTTTTCAAAAAGATACCGGTACGTGGCATTGTTAGACCATAGATTATCCCAGACTCGGGTTAGGATGCGATAACGGGAAGTTTAATGGTTTCCACCTATATACCAAGTATCATTTTTTTATTTTAAAAATGAAAGCTTTTTCGGTTTAGTCCCCAGCGGAGTCGCCAAACTGTGAATGTGGTGCCCAAGATCGCGGCTCCTTTTCTTGTTTTTATGTTGGAACCGCTTTCTCGTGTAAGAGGTCACCGCCTCACATCGGTTTGAAGACATCTGGTTTAAATTGAAAAACGGAGTCACCACGCCATTTTGATTTTCTCAAAACTTTGAAAAAATGGATTTGGGTCCGGAGGTTAAGTTACCCTTTGGGAAGAACGTTTGGCGTTCACCCAAGGAGCCTTGCCGAAGCAAGTCTTCCAAGATCCGACTTTCATGCTTGCCTTTATGCTTTCGTGTGTGGGATGTGTTTTGATAAAAAAGGGGAAATGTGCCAAGTGGTCTTCCGGACGTATAAACCATGAGTTGGTTATCGCTCGGGATTCCTTGGATTTTGATATGTTCGGGACTTTGATCCCGTGCTCATCTTGGAATTACGATCATCATTATGAGACCTTGAGTCAAATGTGATCGATATAGGGACGCCACTTTTATAGTCCAAGAGTGAGACTCTTTAGAAAGGAAGAACCTTTGCCCATCAATCCTACATCTTGAGACGATTTAAGCTTGATAGGGACATTTATGCTCATCTCAAGTGATAATCGGAGATGTATGGGGTCAAGTTCATCCTTTTCTAAAGGAATATCCGGCTATGACATCTTTATGTGGAGGAAATGATGTAAAGATAGAACCTTTACACCATTACGCTCCAAGAGATGCTTCAAGTACCAAAGGGGACTAAGGGGAGGGGTATAAAGATTGGATCTTTATACTCATCCTATGCCTTTTTGTGCCTTAAGAAGGTCTCTAGGCAATCCTTGGAGAGTGATCCAACCATGAGGGACATGGGGAATGCATTTTTTAAAGTAAAGATGACATTTTTATGCTAACATATGTAATGAACACTATGTAAGCTAGGACTAGGAATGTAAAGGGAGGACCTTTATGGCTTTCCTATGTCCTTTATGAACCATTTAGGTGGACAATCCTTGAAAGCAAGGTCTATGGGGAGGGGGATGACATTTATGAATAAAGATGACATTTTTAATGTAAAAGATGATATTTTTATATGGAAAAGATGACATTTTCACATCATCATGTGAGAGATCCACCCTAGAACAAGCCATTTGAGGTCTTATTGTTCATCCTTGGAATGGATCCTCCATGAATCCCATGTGATAAGGGAATGGGGGGGGGGGTATTATGATCTACATGGATAAAGACTTAATTTTTATAGCAATAAATGAAATATAAAGCAAGTAGATAGCAATATAAATAGCAAGGAGCAATATAACAAGTATGACAAGTATATTTTAAAGAGAAAAGGAGGAGATGTTACCAATGGTGGTGTTCCTCTATCTCCTTTGAAGGTTTCCTAAGGAAGGAGCAACTTTGGAGGGATTTTGGAAAGGAGGGAGGTGATTTTGGGAGGTTTCAGCTTTCTGGAATTTCGTGGCTGTATTTTGGCAGAGTGACAGTGCTCAAAATTCTCCCCTAAAATGAGTAGAGGAGGCCTCCATTTATAGGTAGATTTGTGCTTCCTAATGAAGTCGTGCGGCTGTAACCCTTGGCAAAAGAAGCCGTGCGGTCTTATCCTTTAATGACTCAGCCTATTTCTAGAACCATGCAAGGTGGCATTCTAGAAGCTCTTTCCAACGAGAGACTACGTTGAATTTTAATTCCTAGCAAGTCCTTCGCCCCTCGGAAGGTTTGGGAAAGTTCCCAAATTGCCCCTGAACTTTAGGAAAGTTCGGGGAATTGCCGGAAAACTTAACCGGAAGGCATGAGCCAGATTTGGATACTTACAGCTGGAAACCCATTTTTGCAAGGAAAAATGACTCTTTTCCCTAGGTGTTAGGGATTTATAACAAGTATAAATAGAACCCTTTTGTCCCAGCAAAAAGTGACAAAAATTAGAGTTTTTGAAACACTAATTAGTTGATTTTGATTACGAATCAAAGATCAAACTCCATAGATTCATTCTACCAAATAGCCATTGGTTATTGATAAACGTTTCAATATTCGGGGATCATCTAGCAATCCAACAAGAAGCGTTCTTGGTCCACTCGCGTGCGGATTACCGATAGAGGGTGATTACTTTATCACCAAAAGCTTGAAGACTTCATTCGTTAATTCATCACCAAGTAAAGAACAAGGAGAAGATCAAAAACCTTCATCAACGGTTTTTGAGATTCGTTTTTGTGATTCACTCTTAAAGATCCGTTTTTCGAACAAACTAATTGCATTCAAGGTATGTAAATCTATTTCATGTTCTTCATCTCTTCATGCTAGAAGGATTCAAGGTCTAGGGTTTTGTTGTTTTTCGAAGTCCTTCTGCTGCATTTGTAACCCCAAAACCCAACAGAAGCATGGGCGACTATTGGAGAAGATGGCTGGAAAAAATTGATTGATCGTAAGAGGTGGGGAGAGTTTGGATCGAAAAGCTCTGATACCATGTAAGCTTTGATAAATATTGAAGAAGATATCTTGAGTTTTATTGATATTATAAAGGCCCTATTTATACATAACAAGAGGAAGTAAATAAGATAATAACAAAACCTAATATGACTTGGATTCTAATATAGTAAATATAATAATTCTAATTGGAGAATATTTCTAACTAAGGTAACTTTCCTAAGTTGGCTCAATACCAACTTAGGTAACCTTTATCTCTAACAATGTCCTCACTACATAAGCGTAAGGATAAATCATGAATTTACTTTCCCGATGCTAATAAACTGAAAGGAGTAAAACATAAAGCAGTAAAGGATAAAGCATGAATTTACTTTCCCGATGCTAATAGACACACCTTCATAATATGGTTTCACATGATGACCGTTCACCTTGAAAATGTCTCCATCTTTCGGATTTCTAAGTTCAATCGCCCCGTGTGGAAATACTTGCCCTACCTCGTACCGACCCGTCCACTTGGACTTCAATTTTCCGGGGAATAGTTTGAGACGTGAGTTGAAAAGGAGTACCTTCATTCCTGGCCTAATGAACTTGGGCTTGATTTGTTTGTCATGGTACCACTTTGTCTTCTCCTTGTAGTTCTTTGCATTCTCATATGCATCTAGCCTCATCTATTCCAATTCATCAAGTGTTAACAACCTTTGTTTCCCCGCCAAAGTCAATTCCATATTGAGTTCCTTTATTGACCAAAAAACCTTGTGTTCTAGATCAACAGGAAGGTGACATGACTTACCAAAAACCAACCAATACGGACTTACTCCAATGGGAGTTTTGTAAGTCATTCGGTATGCCCATAGTGCATCACTTAGCTTTTCCGCCCAATCTTTGCGGGTTGGCCTTACGGTCTTTTCAAGAACCCCTTTGATTTTTCTGTTGCTCACTTCCACTTGTCCAGATGTCTGTGGATGATACGGTGTGGCTAATTTGTGAATAACCCCATACCTTTTCAGCAACTTGTTGAACAACTTGTTGGTGAAGTGCTTCCCTTGGTCACTAATGATTGCTCTTGGCATCCCAAACCTGCTAAAGATATTCTCACGCACAAACTTGAAAACAGTGTTAGCATCATTAGTGCGGGGAGGAATTGCATCCACCCATATAGAGACATAATCAACAGCAACTAGAATATACAAGTAACTTTGGGAAGGGGGAAAGGTCCCATGAAGTCGACGCCCCATACATCAAATATGTCAACTACTAAATTATTCACTAGGGGCATCTCATCCTTCTTGGTAATGCCGCCGATCCTTTGGCATCTATCACATTCAACCAAAATTGGCGAGCATCTTTGAATAAGTAGGCCAAAACAGCCCCGATTAAAGGAATTTCAAGGCCATCTTTTGCCCACTAAAGTTCCCTCCAAAATGGAGTTTATGACAAAACCTTAGTACACTTTCATGCTCAAACTTGGGCACACATCTCTTTATGGTCTTGTTAGGACAAATTTTAAACAATTAAGGTTCATCTCAAATATAGTGCTTCACATCAGACATGAATTTACGTTAGCATGAGAATCAATTGCATATGGCAAGGTATTAGACACAATATAATTCACAAAATCAGCATACCAAGGTTCTTGCACATGCAGAGCAAAGAGTTGCTTATCAGGAAATATAGGAATAAACGCATGATGGGAATTATGATACATAAAATTTTCCAACCTAGAAAGATGATCATCAGCTACATTCTCGGTCCCCTTCTTGTCCCTTATTTCTAAATCAAATTCTTGCAAAAACAACATCCACCTAAGAAGTCTAGGTTTAGCATCTTTTTTATTTAGCAAGTATTTCAAAGCAAAATGATCAGAAGAGATAATCACATTAGATCCAAGCAAGTAAGAACATAATTTATCAAGTGCAAACACAATATCCAAAATTCTTTTTCAAAATTCAATTGTGCTTCATTAAGAGTTCTACTTGTATATTTGATAACATGAGGTGACTTATCTACTCATTTCCCTAATACAGCCCCTATAGCAAAATCTGAAGCATCACATATAATCTCAAATGGGAGAGACCAATCGGGGCACAAGTCAATTTTTCTTTTAATTCATTAAAAGCATCCAAACAATCTTGGTAAAAAATGAACTTAGTATCTTTGGCAAGCAGGTTACACAATGGTTTACAAATTTTTGAAAAATCTTTGATAAATCTCTTATAAAAACCCGCATGTCCTAGAAAACTGCGAACACCCTTAAACGAGATTGGGGGAGGTAGTTTATAAATAACTTCTATATTTGCCTTATCTACCTCGATCCCCTTGTCGGACACTATATGACCCAAAACAATGCCATGCCGCACTAGAAAATGACTCTTTTCCCAACTAAACAAATCAGTTTCACAACATCTTTTAAGCACAAAAGTCAAGTTCTCGAGGCAATGGTCAAAACTATCACCTAATACTGAAAAATCATCCATGAATACATCTACCCCTTTCTCAATAATGTAGGAGAAAATAAATAACATACACCTTTGAAATGTCGCAGGTGTGTTGCATAAGCCAAAGGGCATTCTCCTATAAGCAAAAGTGCCAAAGGGGCAAGTAAACGTGATCTTGGATTGGTCCTCCTTAGCAATGGGAATTTGGTTATATCTCGAGAACCCATCCAAGAAACAATAATAAGCATGCCCCGCCAACCTCCCTAGAATTTGGTCAATGAAGGGTAAAGGGAAGCGGTCTTTTTTAGTAGCTGCATTCAATTTCCTCAAATCTAAGCACATCCTTTGACCCGTTACTTCCCTAGTTGGCACTAGCTAACTCTTATCATTGGTAACAACACTGATGCCCGATCTCTTAGGTACCACTTGAACATGACTAACCCACTCACTATCCTCAACAGGGAAAATAATTCCCGCATCTAGCAATTTAAGCACTTCTTTTCTCACCACCTCTTTCAAGTTGGGATTTAGCCTCCTTTGTCTTTCTCTTGAGGGTTTAGCGCCCTCTTCAAGATTTATATGGT
The DNA here is from genome assembly GCA_022495995.1 of Adenophora triphylla var. japonica. Lineage (NCBI taxonomy): Eukaryota > Viridiplantae > Streptophyta > Magnoliopsida > Asterales > Campanulaceae > Adenophora > Adenophora triphylla. The sequence goes on along the minus strand of JAFEMH010000142.1, from coordinate 702,762 downwards.
GTTGACAAATGGAAGGGCTAATTCCTCTAATGTCTGCTAAGGTCCACCCAATAGCACTCTTGTGCTCACACAATACATCAATCAATCTTGCCTCTTGTTCTTGAGTTAGAACGGAGGCAATTATCACAGGCAAAGTCTCATTCTCCCCTAAAATGCATACTTTAAATTTGGGGGGGGGGAAAGGTTTCAACTTAAGAGTGAGAGGTGATATAGTAGATGGCACCAACTTCTTATTGAAGTGGCCTAGGGGGTGCAACGGGCCATCCCAAAGATGGTGTTCGTCGGCCTTGTTTTCTATGGCCATCACTAGAACATCTGCATTATCCCTAGAATTCTCACCGCCATTCAAAACCAATTCTAGTTCATCACAATCCGCCTCATGCCACAATCTCTCATGAGCACACTCATCTATCTCATCAATATAACAACATGAATCATAAAAAAGGAGTGGTTCTTTCATAACATCAAACACAGAAATTTCAACTTTCTCATCTAGCACATTCATTGTTAATTTCTCATTGTGACATTAATATTGGTGTCGGTAGTAGCAATGAAAAGGCGCCCAAGAAGAATGGGTGTTTCATGGCTATTACTAACACTCTTTTCCATTTCAAACACCACAAAATCAATAGGGACGATGAGCTTGTCCACTTGTACAAAAATATCTTCCACAATTCCCAATGAAAGTTTGACCGAACGGTCGTTTAACTGAAGGGTCACTGTGGCGGACTTAAGCTCACTTAATCCCAATTACTCATATACATAGGCATCAAATTGATACTATCGCCTAGATCCAACATCGCCTTCATCGATTTAGAATCCCCCAAAGTAATTGTGATGTTAAAGCTTCCGGGATCCTTAAGTTTCGGTGGAAGTTGACGTTGGAGCACGACACTAACATTTTCAGACGACATAACCACTTGTTCACCTCTACCATACCTAAGTTTTCGGATGTTTAGTTCCTTGAAAAGTTTGTCATAAGATGGAATATTTTTAATAACATTCAATAAAGGCAAATTAATATTTACTTTTGAAAGCATGTCATAAATTTATAAAAATTGTTTGTACATCTTTTGCCTAATAAGTCTACCCGGAAAAGGTATAGGCGGTACATATGGTTTGGGGGTTCGAGATTTTTCTTTTTGTTCATCTCCCAAACCATTTGTACCTTCTTCAATCTCAATTTCAGCATTACCATGATTATTATGATGAGAAGAAGATGAAGGAGAACTTACCTACTAGCCTATTACTTTACTATTTCTCAATGTGGTTACGACTTTTGTCGTATGTTCCCTTTGGCTAGGGAATGTGCCCAGCTTATGACTTTGGAAAGCATTTGCAAGCTAACTTATTTGCATCTCCAATTTGTTGATTGTTGCCTCGTGGGTCATTCCTTGTTGGATTTGATCCAACCTTAGCCTCTCCATCTGCTCCTCCCATGGTTGTCTAGATTGTTGTTGCACCTGTGGTTGAGGTGGTATTGACTGTGGTGGAATAGGGTGGAGTTGCTTGTTGTTGTTCCAAGAGAAATTTGGATGATTTCTCCACCCTGGATTGTAGGTGTTTGAGTACGGATTATTGTGAGGAGGCCTTGGTTGGTAGCCATTTGCCACCTGAGCCTGTTCCATAAAATCAGGAAATTGTGCACTAGTTGGGCACACATTAGTAGCATGGAGTTCGAACCACAACCAGTGCATAAATCATGAACTTTATTAACAAGAGCAGGATTGAACCAAGAAGTAAGCATGGAAAGTTGACTAATTAAATCTAACACTTGCTTCTCTACTCTATCTATAACACTTAGTTCATAAACTCCTTTTTGTTTCCCTCTCACTCCCTTCTGTTGGGTGTTAGCACCAAACATGTCAAATATCTCCTTGACATGTTTGGGAGTTTTCTCACCCATTGACCCCCTACAACATTGTCTACCGTGGTTTGGTGAATTGGACAGCCCATCATAAAATGATTGATTTAAATGCGGGAGGGAGAAGTCATGGTGAGGGCACTGTACTAAAAGCATTTTAAATCTCTCCCATGTTTCGTGTAATGCCTCACCAGGTTCTTGCAAAAAAAAAAAAAAATGACAGCAAGACTTAATGAAATGAAACAAAATTAACTAACATTGGGTGGTTTTCTGGTTAGATTTGAAAAGAGAAGGGCGGGGGAGCGAGAGATGAATGCTTACTTCTGTTAACTTTTGTTAGATTAACGATCTGTTAAAATGTTAATGAATTTGAATGTCGTTTGAGGATTTGGGCAGGAAAAAGCATTTACAATTGGTTAAAATGCTAAAAGAAATAAATTGATGATTAAAGACGGAGCTCGAGCAAATGTTCAATGGTAATGTGTATATCCTCCATTTCTAAATAAATGTCCAATTTCATTTTAAGGGAAACTTTGAAAATGTGTGTTATTTCACATTTTAATTAATGCATAAATATTCTTGTTATCTATGTTCTAAACATTTAATTTTGTGATAATAAAATAATTAACATTATTTATTAAAAAAGAGTTGATCTTACAAAAAACGTGTTTTTTTCTAAGTTTAGAAAAAACGTGTTTTACACTGACACTTAATAACACTAACACTGGCACATTGTTACACTAATACTGACACTTTTATACACTGGTACTTAATATACATGTACTGGCACTTTTTTACACTGGCACTTTGTTACACTAACACTGGCACTGACACTTTTTACAATGTCACTTAATATACATGTACTAGCACTTTTTTATTTTTTATACTGACACTTTGTTACACTAACAGTGACTCTTTGTTAAACTGGCACTGACATTTTTTACAGTGGCACTTTGTTACACATGCACTGACACTTTATTTACACTGACACTTTGTTAAACTGGTACTGGCACTTTTTTACACTGGCACTTTGTTACACATGCACTAGCACTTTGTTAAACTGGCACTAGCACTAACGGGGAAAACAAAACACGTTTTTCCTAAGCTTAAGGAAAAACACATTTTTTTGTAAGATTTTGGCATTAAAAAAACCTTAAGAAAAAAATTATTTTAGGAGTTTTTACCAAAAACTACCTAAAACGACACTATTTACAAAAAAAAAAAAACAAAAACAAAAACAAAAACAAAAACATGTAAGATGTGATATTACAAAAAACAACTTTTTTTGCCTTTTCAGTTAAAACAACTGATAAATGCATTTATCAGTTGTTTATAACTGATAAATTCATTTATCAGTTTTTTTAAAGAGTAATTTGTGCTTGGTTTTTTGTTTAAACAACTGATAAATGCATTTATCAGTTGTTCGACAGATAAATGCAAAAATAAATAAATTAAAATGGGTTATTTTGGTTAATAGTTTGAAAGAGTTGTTATTTTGGGATTTCATTTTGAAATGGAATATTTTCAGAAAAAAATCAGTAGAAAGGGAGTAAAACACTTTCCATTTTACTACTCCTATGGGACTCTGAATAGGAAACACAAATGAGTTATTTTGGTTAATAGTTTGAAATGATCGTTATTTTGGGAATTGCTTTTAAAATGGAATATTTTCAAAAAAAATAAGTAGAAAGGGAGTAAAACACTTTCCATTTTACTACTCCTATGGGACTCTGAATAGGAAACACCAAGAAAGCTCAGCTTGTTCTTCCCAGTTCCCACAACACTGCACACTTCAATACAAAGTAGTATAGATAATTACTCCTAAGAAAATGCTGCAAAAATGAATTCCAACAACCCATGATATGGATCCGCAATCCATTCCCCAAACTCAGCTCCAAACCCGTCAGCGCCGCCCCCGTGGCTTCGCCGCCACCGCAACCACTAGTGGCTGCGGCAGTGGAAAGGGAAGGAAGGGGAGGGAAAATGATAAGGAACGAACGAAGCTCCGGGAACGGCACAGGCGGGCCATTACTAGCCGGATGTTAGCTGGGCTCCGGCAGTACGGCAATTTCCCTCTGCCGGCACGTGCTGACATGAATGACGTCCTTGCTGCTCTTGCTCGTGAAGTTGGGTGGACTGTTGATGCTGATGGTACTACTTATCGACTGAACCCAATGGTATGTGATTCGTAGTTTCTTACTCCCTCTGTATCCAAATGAAAGGGAGGTTTTTTTTTTTTTGGGTGAATTTTGTCTGAATTCTGTTGTTACTGCTAAAATACAACCTTTTTATTTTCCTCTATATTAAGAAATTGCAATTACTTAGAGATGAAATGATTTTATTGCAATTTAATGAAAATATGAATAGGTCATGGTGGCACTTGTTAATCCCCCTTTCTTATAAAAAAAAGTTATTATTATTATTATTATTATTATTTACTTTCTTTATGGCCAATTTGATTAAGTCTGAAAATTGATTTGCATAATTTTCTTGTTTTCCGAAGTAGTAAATATTGCAGTTACTAGTATTCTTAATCTAATTTTAATGATACCATTTTATTTCCAAACATAGTATTCAAGTATGTTATATTTTTATTGTTAGGTGATGGAGACAAAGAGTAAACTTAGAAAGAAAGAGAAAGAAATCTTAAAAAAAGGAGAATCATGGCCTTGGTTGAAACTATGTGCAGGCATGAAACTGGCTAGTCGAAATTCCTGGGAAACAACAAAGTCCGTCACGCATCACACTTTGCCGTTGTTCCTGGGTCGGGCATGTTTTGTTCTAAATTCGGGATTTCTCCTCCTCCTCCTCCTCCTCCTCCTCCTCCTCCTTCTCCTCCTCCAAGGTTTAGGGTTTGTTCCTAGGTATATATACAAGCCAAAGTGACTGTCGTAAACATGTGTGTTAGGGGAAAGAGAATCTGTGAGGTCCACAAAGATAGTCAAAAACATTGGTATGCCTTTAGGGGCATTCCATGGATGACCCAAGTTATGTCTAGGGTGGTGTGTGTTTACATAGATGGAGAGATGATTCTGCAGGGAGATCATGAGCTTTGATTATTGTAACACCACATATTTGATATTATTGTATATCATGGCTTGGTAGTGCCCCCAATGTAGTTTATTTGTGGGATGAATTGGATGAAAAAATCTCGTGTTCTTGTTTTTTATTACTTTCGTATGGATATTGTTGTATGTTGTATCTCGCAGCGTAATGACCCAAGATAATGGAGTGATTAATAAGAACAACACACACGAAAAGTAAATTACACACAATTAGGAAACCAAATCCTAGGAACTTCCAATTGCCTTCTGCCCATCCGCACGGTCATATTTTTTCAATTTTGCCTTGATCTCTCTCTTGCACCCCGACTTGAGTCATCCCTTGAGTTTGCTCTTGGTTAGGACTCTAACCCCCAACAATCTCCCACCTAGAAACTAATCAAACCGTGATACCTCCACATTCTCCCACCTGAGTTTTGACTTTCGCGAAACAATTTTCATGTGTTGGTAGCACCATCCCCTTGTCTAGTTATTCAAGTGAGTTGAAGCTGAGCGACACTTCACCATAACTATCAGTTCCACCATGCCTAAAGTCTTCATTCACAACGATCCTCCTTCCACATCCCCACTCACTTGCTTGTTAACTAATGATCTTCTACAACGCGAATCCTCGTGCCCCACATAGTCACAAGCTTAGAACTTCTTGTTGTGAAATTGGTGCTCTCCGTTTGCAATCAACACAAAGAAATTAACACACCCACACGTACAAGAAAGAAACAATCACACGCAAGAACACAAGAGTTGTTTACCCGGTTCATTCACCAACTCGTGAACTACGTCCGGGGGCAATTGCCAAGCCAATATGTTATTAGTCTCTCTAATATGTTGCTACCATGTGTTCTAGGCCGAAATTATGCTTATATAGTTACAAGGAAACCCTAAATCTAATTTAAGAAGAGTTACAATCAAACAAGGAAACAAATCAAGCCCAGAATCTCGGCCAGCATTGAGGCGGCCGCCCCAAGTTCACCATGCGCCCGCCTGGCCTTGAAGAATTCTCGGCCACAGCCTCGGCCAATGGTGCGCCCGCCTCGGCCATCTGAGGCGCCCGCCTGGCGCTGCTCCAGGCCCTTCTCCGTATTTGAATCCTTCTTGACCTCAACAAACCCCTCCGACTTAGTCCCCTTTTTCCTTGTAGTTTAGGACTCCTAAACCAACAATCTCCCACCGGAGACTAAACTAACAAACATAGAATCACCCATCAACTCCCACCACGGAGTAATGACCTTCGAACACATTTCCCCCTCATCCATATTGGCTTGACACTACCACACCTCTCCTCAAGTACTAAGGCGAGTTGAAACCAAGCGACGTTTCAACCTCCCCGTGTTAGATCGTTCTTGCCTCCCCAAATCAGCTTCTACCTTGATTTCTCCCCGCAAGTCTAACTTCGCCTTCTCCCTCCAGACCCACCTTCCTCGCAATGCCTCCCCTTGAAACTTGGACACACCTTGTTTCTTGCATCGATTGTTCTTGGTCTGAAACTGATCTCTGTTAGGGCCCTTGGACATCCACACCGCGTTGATCAACTTTGAGTCCCCCCCAACATACCGTTTCTTGATGTCTCCCCTTTTTACACCAACAGGCCGGTTCTTAAGCCTCTTGCTCCCACCGGAACGAACATCGACATTGTAGGTAGAATACAACATCTTCCCCTCAACCCCACGAGCCAACACCTTAGCCCCTTTTGTGACTTCCCAAGACCCACCAATGAAAGAAACACCATACCCTTCACTGTCAAGTTGTCCCACGTAAATCACCCTCCTCCTCAAATCCGAACATGCATCACGTCGTGTAGTTGTAAAAGCAGCCCGCGTTAGGTGTCTTCATCATTACATCCCCTTACCTTTGATCTTCAATGGTTGACCATCACCAAGATAGAGAACCCCAAAATCTCCGGTTTTGTAACGTCTCATTGATTCCGCATCCCCACTAGCATGACAAGAAGCTCCAGAATCCAACACCCAATCTTCACCCGACTGCTCCTCCCCTAGGATTAATACATCACCACCATCATCCACCACGTTAGCACCACCACCTTTTCCCGGACGGTCATAACCGATGTGTCCCGATTCACCACAATTGTAGCACTTGACCTTTTTCCCTCAGGTCCACCCCTTTTTCTTCTCCACCCTAAGTGCAGCCCATCTACGGACGATTCTCCCCCTTTTCTCCTTCCTTCGCAACTCCTCTTGCAGGATGAGATCTCTAACCTCCGTATACACCAATGCTGCTTTCGACGTACTTATCGTTGTGACAGTAACCTCCCAACTATCAGGCAATGATTTTAGAAGAAAACAAGCTAGCACTTCATCGGAGAAAGTAATATCAACACTTTTCAATTGGTCCACCATACCTTTGAAATTGCCGATATGACTTGCCGCTGTATGCCCCTCTGACATCTTCGCATTTGCAAACCTCTTTATCAAATGTACCTTATTGATATTCGACGGCTTCTCATACATATCTGACAGCGTTTGTAGCAACTCCACCGTTGTCTTGGCCTCCATGGCGTTCCGTGCAACGTCGTCGGTTAGTGGCACTCCTTACCGCTCCTAACGCCTTCCGATCCAACACCTCCCAATCCCACTTGTGACATGTCTTCGGGCTTCTCCTTGAGGGCTTATGAAGATCCTTCTGATAAAGGTAGTCTTCAATCCTTGTTTTCCAAAACGTGAAATTCGCACATTGAATTTCTCGATATGGTTCTTCAATCTTGGCTTCACCAAAATCCCAGAACGCGATTCAAAATTAATCAACTAATGAAAAAATTTTGAATCCTCCGAACCAAAGCTACGATACCGGTTGTTTGTGAAATTGGTGCTCTCCGTTTGCAATCAACACAAAGAAATTAACACACCCACACGTACAAGAAAGAAACAATCACACGCAAGAACACAAGAGTTGTTTACCCGGTTCATTCACCAACTCGTGAACTACGTCAGGGCGATTGCCAAGCCAATATGTTATTAGTCTCTCTAATATGTTGCTACCGTGTGTTCTAGGCCGAAATTATGCTTATATAGTTACAAGGAAACCCTAAATCTAATTTAAGAAGAGTTACAATCAAACAAGGAAACAAATCGAAGCCCGAATCTCGGCCGGCATTGAGGCGGCCGCCCCAGTTCACCGTGCGCCCGCTGGCCTTGAAGAATTCTCGGCCACGGCCTCGGCCCACGGTGCGCCCGCCTCGGCCATCTCGAGGCGCCCGCCCGGCGCCGGCTCCAGCCCTTCTCCGTATTTGAATCCTTCTTGACCTCAACAAACCCCTCCGACTTAGTCCCCTTTTTCCTTGTAGTTTAGGACTCCTAAACCAACAATCTCCCACCAGGAGACTAAACTAACAAACATAGAATCACCCATCAACTCCCACCATGGAGTAATGACCTTCGAACACATTTCCCTCATCCATATTGGCTTGACACTACCACACCTCTCCTCAAGTACTAAGGCGAGTTGAAACCAAGCGACGTTTCAACCTCCGTGTTAGATCGTTCTTGCCTCCCAAATCGGCTTCTACCTTGATTTCTCCCCTGCAAGTCTAACTTCGCCTTCTCCCTCCAGACCCGCCTTCCTCATGATGCCTCCCCTTGAAACTTGGACACACCTTGTTTCTTGCGATCGTTCTTGGTGCGAAACCGCTCTGTTAGGGCCCTTGGACATCCACACCGCGTTGATCAACTTTGTGTCCTCCCCAACATACCGTTTCTTGATGTCTCCCCTTTTCACACCAACAGGCCGGTTCTTAAGCCTCTTGCTCCCACCGGAACGAACATCGACATTGTAGGTAGAATCTGACATCTTCCCCTTAACCCTACGAGCCAACACCTTAGCCCACTTTTGTGACTTCCCAAGACCCGCTGATGAACGAAACACCGTATCCTTCACTGTCAAGTTGTCCCACAGAAATCACCCTCCTCCTCAAATCCGGAACATGCATCACGTCGTGTAGTTGTAAAACAGCCCCGTTAGGTGTCTTCATCATTACATCCCCCTTACCTTTGATCTTCAATGGTTGACCATCACCAAGATAGAGAACCCCAAAATCTCCGGTTTTGTAACGTCTCATTGATTCCGCATCCCCACTAGCATGACAAGAAGCTCCAGACTTCTGCGTGTCCTTAGCAACCAATCACATCACTGTTTTAGATCCCGCTTCCATGTTCGCCAAATTGGCTCCGCGTCGGCCGACATCATTTCCCAATTTTCTAATAACATATCGTTTAGTGAAATTTCTCCCACCATAGCGATCTCGGCCACCACCATCTATCATTGGGATGCGCCCTCGTTGCCCCCAAACGACCCATGTTGCATGTGGTATACAACATATTTTTCAAATTGCGTCGAGCTACTAAGCTAGCTCCCCGGTTTACCTTTCATGCCCCGCAACCGAAGGTCACCACACAACCTTCCTTATCTAGTTGCGTTATGGAAATTAAGTTCCTCCTCAAGTCCGAAATACGTCGAACATCACAAAGCCACAACACAGTCCCATTCGTTGCTTTGATCCGAACGACCCCTTTTCCAACGATCTTGGTCGGATTATTGTTTGCCAAACGAACAACCCCAAAATCGCCCGGAATATACTGCTCCATCCTCTCTGCTCTAGTGCAAGAATGAAACGTCGCGCCCGAATCCAAACCCACGAATTCGTTGGATTGCTATCACCCAAGATTAATGCATCCGCAACTTCTTCAACGACATTCAACTCCCTTTCACCGTCTGACCGCTCCGGACAATATCTCTAATAATAATGTACCTTCTTCCAACACCCGAAGCAAGTAATCCTCTTCTTGCCTCCCTTACTCTTTTCATCGCAACTTAGTGCTAGTACGGTTGTCTTCGTCTTGCTCTTCCTCCGTATTTCTTCACCAAGGATCACATCCTCCACGACATCCGAAAACTTCAACTTCACCTTTCCCGTTGATACGTTCACTGATATCGCAGTCTTATCCCAACTTTCTGGCAAAGAAGAAAGTAAGATCAACGCTAGTATCTCGTAATCAAGAGTAACAACCACGGAAGATAGTTGGGTCGCAGTAGACTTAAATTCACTTATATGTTTCGTTTCCGACATGCCCTCCACCATCCTTATGTTCAACAACTTCCTATTGAAATGAGCCTTGTTTGCCGCCGTTGGTGCCTCGTACATGCTTGCCAACATCTCCACGGTAGTGTACGCCTCCAAAACATTCTTCGACACATATTTGGCCAACGTTTGCCTAACAAGCCCCAACGCTTTCCGGTCCAAGATTGCAAATTTTTTCTTCCTCCTCCATGTCCGTCCCATCAAACTTTTCGATCAACACCTTATTACCATTAAGAAATCCATGGCAAAAGACAAGCCAAGAAATCCATGGCAAAACCAAAGCTCTGATGCCGGTTGTTGGGAAATCACGAAGCGGAACGGCCTAAGACAATGGGCCTAAATGCCCTCCACCATCCTTGTGTTCAACAACTTCCTCATTAGATAGATGAGCCTTGTTTGCCTCTCTTACTTTCATTGACACTTATTATCTGAGCAGGTTATTGTTAACTATCGCCATAATCCGTTGCTTACCAATCGCTGCAGATTGTGCGTTCCTGTCCAAGGTTCTAATACTCTTGCTTTAAGTTCTTTTTGGATTTATGTTAGCTATTTAAGTGTCATTAGGAGTATATTGGAGGAAAGAGTAGAAGTGTGTCCCGATATTTACTTGGAAAGGTTCAAGTGAAGGTGGCGGTTGGTTGTGGGCACACCTATAACCCATACCCTGAGGATGAAAACAAGAGGTATCTATCCACATAGCATATTCGTACTGAGGGCGTACCGTGTAAATCCATGTGTTCATTTTTATTTCTGTCTTTCTGTTTTTATTGTTCGTTATTTCATACTCCCTTTGTCCCTAAATGAATGTCCAAATTCAAGATTTTTTTGTCCAAAAATGAAATGTCTTTTTTGTAAAAAACTTTGTCACTAAACGCCTTTTTACCAATTTTTTTCTATTCATTTTATTATCGTAAAACTAAATGTTTAGAAAGTGGATATCAAGAATATTTATGCATCTTGGCTATTAAAATGTATAATAAGCACACATTTTTTAGAGTGTCCCTTAAAATGAAAGTTGGACATTCATTTTGGGACGGAGGGAGCAGTTTGTTTCTTTAGCACCCTACTTGAAGTTTGCCTAGTCTTGTGACCCTTGTCCAAAGTCTTGATTTCAGACACCCATCCAGTTACAAGTCAGCAATCTCGCATGTAAGCTACCCGTGCTTCCTAAATTACAAGGCTATTCGATTAGGTAGTCTCACATGTTCTTGTTGTTGTACAAGGAGTTAAAGAGACACACACACACACACACACACACACACACACACACACACACATATATATATATATATATTTTTTTTTTTTTTTTTTTTAATTTTTTTCACAAAATGGTCAAGTTTCAACAACTTAACTAGGTCTTCGAATCCTTCTGATGAAACTTGCAGTAGTCTATTAGTTCTTGTTGTGCACCGGGCTGCATCTCCTTGGTCTTCTCACCATGAACCCTTCGATATAAAAGGTTACAGTATTTCATTTTCCTTGCAACTCTCCACTGTTTGATATTTGCTATGAAATTTCTATTACTTTGCTGTTTCTTGATACTCCCTCCGTGACTCCGTCCCAAAATGAATGACCAATTGGAATTTGATGGTCATTTTGAAATGGTTGATTTTTAATGGAAAAAAAAATCATAAATATTCTTGCTAATCACTTTCAAACTTTTAGGTTTTCAAAAATAATGAACTATGTAAAAAAATGAAAAAAAAATCATTTAGGGACATTTTATTTTTGAAGAAAGAGTTTCAAAAGGTCATTAATTTTGGGACAAAATATGTCATTCAGTTTGGGACAGAGGGAGTACTTAAGTTCCATGCCAGAGGTGACTAGATTTTTACCAACGTATAGTTTGTTCTTAATTTTGTTTTTCTAACAGAAGTTTGAACAAGTTTCATGATAATACTGATTTACTGGTGAAGATGTATGTCCCCTGGCATTTTTCTTTCTCTGGATTGTTTCTGCTGTTTTACGTTTTCAGTTTACCGTGTATTTACTGCTTCCTCTGTCCCAAAATGAATGTCCAAAAAGTGCAAATTTGATTTTTTTGGACATTCATTTTGGGAGAAGAGTAGTAGTTATTGTTGTAACATTACATGCAAGTTGGAACTAATCAATCTTTCATTTTGTGCAGGGTTCATATCCTGTCAGGCCTGTTGAAAGTCCACTATCTGCGAGTTCCTTACAGAATTCATCCATGAAAGCATCGTTAGACTTTGAGCCACCAGTTCTCAGAATTGATGAGAGTTTCTCTCCAGCATCTCTTGATTCGGTTGTAGTGCCAGGCATGGATAGAGGTGATAAATTTGGAGGTGATAGTACTAGTAACTCACCTGAACTTTTGGAGCATGACCAGGTTATTTCCTTTATCTTATGCATCTTTTTATTGAAGATATATTCACTGTAGGGCATTTCATCAAGGTGCAACTTTTGGTATCTATCATGTTGTGATACTTTTCCAGTTGAACTAAACCTTTGTCTGAAAGGCACATCTTGCGTCATCAATTCGATTCTTGCACTTGGCATTTTGTGCCATCTTTTATGAGAGCATGTAACACAAGACAAATGAGACAAGACTGATGCCAAGTATCTCGACAAGTACATCCAAATATTTGCTAAAACTCAATCTTAGATAGGGATTGGTAGTTAGTTTAGACGTATAGGGTTCAAGGAGTATGAAGGGCATGCCAGAAGAATGGAGAAGGCCAAAGTTAGAAGTGAAAAAATGCTTCAAGCAAAAAGGCCCTCCATATTGTTCTCCTATTCCATTGTTGGATCGATGAATATGGAGTTGCATGCCAAGTTTTGACCATGTTTTAAAGTTACATTTTATTGACTCGTAGAGACATCATCATGCAATTTCTGTTGTTATGCTTATGGCAGATTCAAGTGGCACTGGTTCCTCGATATTATTTGCTCACAGCTTATTTGTTACTCCCTCAGTCCCAAAATGAATGACAAAAATCTGAAAATTTTTTGATCATTCATTTTGGGACGGAGGTAGTATGAGTTAAAACTCTCACCTTTTGTGTTTGCAAAGAATGTGTTTCTTTCTTAAGCTCTACATCTTAAACTCTTTCTGATTGATGGATAATGCAGCTTATGCAAGAATTACCACTTGGGGAGCAAGGAAATCGTTTCTCAGGGACGAGCTATGTCCCTGTTTATGTGACACTTGGTGTAAGTGGTTGGTTTTCATTTCTGGTTCATTGTTTTTTCATAAATCCAAAATTGGTTCATGTGTTGTCTTCTCCTCGTGCTTTTGTACTACCACAATATAGTATTGCCATATGTTTAGTGAATATTAAATTCCCTTATTTCACCATGCAGACTGGTATAATCAACAATTTCTGTCAGTTGGTAGATCGCAAAGGTGTTAGACAGGAGCTAAGGCATCTTAAGTCATTGCATGTAGATGGCGTGCTCGTAGATTGCTGGTGGGGTATTGTAGAAGGTTGGAGCCCGCAAAAATACGAGTGGTCTGGGTACAGGGAACTCTTTAAAATCATCCAAGAATTTGATCTGAAGTTGCAGGTATCAAGATGTTACTGCTCATATTTTTGTTTCATATTCAGCTTAAGTCTTCTAATTCATACTCCCTCTGTCCCATAAAACTTGAATGCACGGGAATTAATGAAAAGTAGTACTCCTTCTGACCCTAATTGATGCCCAAATTTCATTTTAAGGGACACTATGAAATGTGTGCCTTTTTTACATTTTAATAGCAAAGATCCATAAATATTCTTGTTTTCCACTTTCTAAACATAGTTTTACTATAATAAAATAAATAGCGATTTTTTTTTTTTTGGTAAAAAAACATTTAGGAACAGAGTTTTTTAGGGCTCTTACGAAAGCATAATCTTAAATCTTTAGCAATCGTTCCTCTTGAGTGCAATAACTCTCTAGGTTGGACTGGCTTTTCACGAGTGTGAGGCAAATGATTCTGGTGGCGCTCTCATACCCCTCCCCCAATGGGTTATTGAGATAGGAAAAGAGAATCAAGACATATTTTTCACAGACCGTGAAGGAAGGAGAAATACTGAATGCCTATCTTGGGGCATTGACAAAGAACGAGTCTTAAAAGGAAGAACTTGTGTAGAGGTATTCACTTGCAATCAGTATGATTTCACTGATTTATGCACATTATATAATTTAATCATTTAACGTATGGCATTTTACTAATATGTGGTATTGTAGGTCTATTATGATCTCATGAGAAGTTTAAGAACAGAATTTGATGATTTGTTTGCTGAAGGGCTTATTACTGCTGTTGAAATAGGACTGGGAGCCTCAGGGGAACTGAAGTACCCTTCTTTTACGGAAAGGATGGGATGGAGATATCCGGGTATTGGTGAGTTCCAGGTATCTATTAAGCCTTGTTTTTAATTTCTCCATTTTTCTTTGAACTCTAAGAGTCAAACATCCTGTTGCTTTTCATCTTCCAGTTATCATATTTGCTTTCAATAAAGCAGAAGTATCTGGTTTGGAATTTTACATTAGATTGTTTGTCTTGGATTTGCTAACCAATTTAAGCTTCTACATCCTTTTCAATTTTCCATATCACTGTTGCCGAAGTATGTAGTATCATACTCGCACACGGAAGATAGTTGCACTTTTACTTTGTTGGTCAACTTGATTGGACTTTGACCAAAAGTTTGTGAAAGCTTAATAATCCTAATGAAAACATTGTGATTGCAATCTATGCACCATTAAGTACTATCAATAACAACTTTTAGAATTTCATTTGGCCATAAATTTTTGATTATAGTTCAATCAAGTTGACCACTAAAATTGAAGTGGACTATCTTTCGGACGAATCGAGTATTACTGTAGCTGAAGTTCTATTAGAAGCTACATGGGGACATATTACATGTTTGACTAAAACTCCGTGTTGCTGCATTTTTCCTTCAGAACTCTTGTGAAGCGCACCTTGTCTAAGGCATGGTATTGATTGTGATTTTCACTCAAGTCACATTTATTACATTGTTGTCTACTCATTTTTTGACGAGTGAGAGGTGACTGGTATAGACATAACCTCTAGCTATATTGCTTAAAGTGTCTATTATATTACTATTTTTGTGTGGTATCCAACTCGGTTACCGCCAACATGTGAAGATTTTGAACCAATATTTTTGAACCACTCATTAAAAGGGCCATGAAATATTCCTTCCCAAATACCTGGACTCTAATTGGAAATACACGACATAGAAGCATGTTAACTACTTTGTGTCGGCAATTGCTATAGAACACTGATAATCCCCTCGAGAGAAGTATGAGAAATTCGCAATCCTATAATAACTCCGAACTCCTACAAATATGATGTACTTAAATTATACACATATTTATGAGAAGCGAGTAAGAACACAAATTCTATTTCTCCCAACTCCAACATTAGTGTTTCAGGCATAGTTGCTTGTGTTAGGGATTTGGGTAGGGGGGGGGGGAGTCGCATACCCCTCCCACCCATAAATGGAGTATTGCTTTTCCATAATTTCTTCCCATAATTGGAGTATTGTTTTTCCATAATTTCTTCCCACCTATTGCTTCTTTTAATTTTCTTCTTAGCTTTTGATTTATTTATTTATTTATTATTTTTAAAAATAAAACCTTTTAAATTTATTTCTCACCTCTTTTCTTTGACAATTGTGGATGACGGTTCATGTTAGTTGACCCCAAATCATTTTGGAACTAAGGCTATGTTGTTGTATATAATACTCAAGAAAACTACTCATATTTGAACATGATTTTTTTTTTCAAAATCCCGATTGTATGTAACTTAACTACTGAAGTGGATTCTTTTAGTGAGACGTTTCAAAAAAATAGTGGACTCTTAACGTTGAAAGGATGGAGTACTTAGTTTACTTCTGCTTTGTTACCCTAGTGATAATATCTGATTTTCAATCTGGTAAGGAAAATATATTTCACGCTGGTTCATCTTCATTTCTGTGTCTGTTGATGGATGGTAACCATACTTGTATATATCAAGTTGTGTTCCCTCTTAATAAAGGTTAACGCTCATGCTTAATACATCATGAAGTAATAAATCCTTTCGATAGATATATAATATGCTTCAGTCTTTTGCAGTGTTATGATAAATATTCACAGAAGAATCTTCAAAAAGCTGCAAAATTGCATGGGCACTCTTTCTGGGCCAGAGGACCTGATAATGCTGGCCATTACAATTCTAGGCCACGTGAAACTGGGTTCTTTTGTGAGCGAGGTGATTATGACTGTTACTATGGCCGTTTCTTCCTCCACTGGTATTCTCAGTCCTTGGTAGATCATGCAAATAACGTCCTGACCCTTGCAAGCCTAGCATTTGAAGATATAAAGATAGTTGTGAAGGTAACTGTTTGGAGCGGTAAAATAATAAAATTTCCTTGTCTTTGTTTTTTACCCTTATTTTCTACATTAATAACAGTACATGAGTGAATTTTTTTTTTTTTTTTTTTTGTGCGTGTGTGCTCAGATTCCAGCAGTTTACTGGTGGTATAAATCAACAAGCCATGCAGCAGAGCTCACAGCTGGGTACTATAACCCTACAAATCAGGATGGATACGCTCAACTATTTAAGATTCTTAAGAAATACTTTGTCACAGCAAAGTTGGTCTGCTCGGGTTTGCAGGGAATGCCCCATGATCTTGAAGAGGCATCCGCTGATCCTGATGGTTTAAGCTGGCAGGTACTCCCTCCGGCCTCAATTATAAGCAAAAATAACTACTTTTACGCATATTAAGAAAGTAATTGAAGTAGTTTAGTTGCCTTGGTTTTATAATAAAATATTTACTAACATAACCTCATATTAATTGTGTGTATGATTGTCTTTGAAAATGAATAAATAATTAATTAGGGATATTTTTTGTAAAATAACATTAAATACTATTGCATTTAATGAGTTTTGCATTGAAATTGATGGTATTTGCTTACATTTAAGACCAATTTTTTTTTGTCTTTTTTTTTTTTTTCTTATATTTGAGGCCAGAGTAGTAATGGCTGATTAATAATCCTTTGACTTTTCCCTCTTTGGTTATTTCTCCTGTTCTGATATTAACTGGTTTATGGATATAAAAGTCATCTCTTTGTCCTCTCGAGTGAAAATTTGTGCGTATTACATATCTCTACATAAACTGAAGAATATTTGGTTGATCGTTGAATTCAATCATATTTTAATCCCTTTATTCTGTGCTGGGGTTCATGATTTAGTTTACTGCTTTGTTTTTCATTACTGCAGGTTTTAAATTCGGCCTGGGAAAGAGGATTATGTGTAGCAGGTCAAAATGCATTTCCAGGTTATCATCGAGAGGATTTCATGAGAATAGTTGAAACTGCAAAGCAAAGAAATGATCCGGACCGTCATCACTTTGAGTTTTTTACGCTTCGGAACCTGTTGCCTTTGGTTGAAAGAACATTGTGCTTCTCAGAATTGGACTACTTTATTAAATGCATGCATGGTAAGGTGTCCTTAAAGCTTCTCGTAATCAATCTCCAGCCCAGCTCCCCCTTTTTAATTAATTTAATCTTGTCAGAGTCAGAGTCCCGTTCCAACTTTTAAACTGTTCTGGATTTGGAAATAAAACTAAAATATTGCTTTTTATTGAGTGACCTGGTCAATCGGTTTCTGAAAGTTCCTACTCATTACTATCCTCAGGACCTTTTGCATTCTCTATTAAAGAAGTTTAGAAAACAGTAGCAGCAGAAATGACTGCAATATACTCCCTCCGCCCTAAAATGATCTTACCGCTTTTTTCATCATTACTAGAAAGAACTTTGAGCAATTATTTTAGGTTGATTTAATTATTTTAATGAAATGGGGCATTTACCAAAAACTACTTTTGAAAGAAAAAAAAGGGCAAACCCCGGTATGCCAAGCGCTCCCCGCCAAGCGGGGGTTGGGAGAGGGAACCATTTGCTAGAGCCTTCCCCTGACAATTGCCAAGAGGCTGTTCACCAAGGTTCGAACCCGTGACCTTATGATCACCAAAGGAGCAACTTAACCGTTGCGCCAAGGCTCGCCCTCTTTTGAAAGATGAATATTACAAAAAAATCCACACAAGTTGAATATTACCAAAAATTACTTGGTATAGGAAATGGACCCGAATGCCCCTAGCACTCCCTCACACACACACACACGCCCCTACCAGTCGCCTCTTTCTATCTCATCCTTCTTTTTCCCCCCAAAATTTTTAAAATGCAATATCTGAAAATCTAATAATTGAAAAAATAGTTCGAAGACGTTTTAATCGTGTAGTCAATGCGAATCAAACAAGTACTCATGATATACTTTAAATTTTAGAAATGAAAATTCCTTTGTATATCACTTTTTTAATCAAATACCAAGCACAAAAACTCTTTAAAAAAACTGATAAATTCATTTATCAGTTGTTTAAGCCAAACACTTGGCACAAAAATCCTTAAAAATAACTGATAAATGACATTTATCAGTTGTTTAACCAAATACCAAGCACAAAAACTCTTTTAAAAAACTGATAAATTCATTTATCAGTTGTTTAAGCCAAACACTTTACACAAAAATTCTTAAAAATAACTGATAAATGACATTTATCAGTTGTTTAACCAAATACCAAGCACAAAAACTATTTAAAAAAACTGATAAATTCATTTATCAGTTGTTTAAGCCAAACCCTTTGGCACAAAATTCTTAAAAATAACTAATAAATGAGATTTATCAGTTGTTTAACCAAATACCAAGCACAAAAACTCTTTAAAAAAACTGATAAATTCATTTATCAGTTGTTTAAGCCAAACACTTTGTATAAAAATCTTTAATAACTGATAAATGACATTTATCAATTGTTTAACCAAATACCAAGCACAAAAACTCTTAAAAAACTGATAAATTCATTTATCAGTTGTTTAAGCCAAACTCTAGGCACAAAAATTCTAAAAAATAACTGATAAATGACATTTATCAGTTGTTTAACCAAATAACAAGGACAAAAACTCTTTAAACAAACTGATAAATTCATTTATAAGTTGTTTTAGTTGTTTAACCAAATAACAAGGACAAAAACTCTTTAAACAAACTGATAAATTCATTTATAAGTTGTTTTAGCCAAACAATTGGCACAAAAATTCTTAAAAATAACTAATTATTGACATTTATAAGGCGTTCAACCAAATAACAAGGACAAAAACTCTTTAAGGTCATTTCTTCCCTTCTTTGGAATTGTTATAAATGTTAAATTTTAAGTCTAAAATAATTGCATAATAGTTTCATCCGTTCATCAGTAGCAACCATCACCACCACCACTTTGCAGCCGTTGCCATCATCAAAACAAACTGAGTTTTCACTAGTCTAAGACACCATTGCCACACTTCCACCACTGCATTAACATATTCAAAAGTAATAATAACATGAAATCAGTCAAAATAAACATTAACATCCAAGTACCAACACCAAGAAAACAAAATCTCAATTTTAGATCTAATTTCAAAATCAACAATTTTTTTCATAATTTTCTAAAACCCAAAACCAGATATGTTCCCAAATCTAGCAGAGATTGAAAACGACAAAGGGGAAGGAGCGGAGGCAACAAATGTCTGTAGGTGCGCCGGAGAGGGAGTTCGACGTCAGCGCCGTTGAATGAAGAACAGGGGCGGCGACCGATCTAGGCTGCCAGACCGAAGAAAAGAAGGAAATCAGGTTGACGCGAAAATATTTAAGTCGGAGGTGGGGAAGGTGGTCGCCGGAGGTGGGTTGGGTAGAGAGAGGAAGTGTGGGTGTGTGTATTGTGTGCAATAAGTAGTTTTTTTGTAAAATAATTTGTTTTTTAAATAGTTTTTGGTAAAATCACAACTTACCTCTTTTTTTTTCCTTTGTAAATTGCATGTTTTTTTAAGTAGTTTTTGATAAAAACTCCAAATGAAAATGTAAAACTTGTTAGTGATAATATTGTTGATGGTGTATCAATCACAAGTTTTAGATTTACATTAGAATAATTAAATCAACCTAGTAATTATTGCTCAAAGTTCCTTCATGATAATGACCAAAAAAAAAAAAAAAAAAAAAGATCATTTTGGTACGGAGGGCGTATTCAGAATACGTACTCAATGTATTACGTACTTGTATATGAAGAGTTAGGTGTCTGTTTTCGCAAACTTGAGACAAGCGTTATAGTCCTGCTTTTTTATTTGTCAATTTGATTGAGCTTTAACCAAAGACTTAGATAAAAATAATTATTCCAATGAAATTCTAAAACTTGTTATTGATACATCATTATAAAACTATCAATAACCCACCTAAATTATTTGTGAAAGTTCTTTCAAATTGAGGGACTAGCTTTTTTGGGCGGAGAGAGTATATAGCTACATATGAAGTTTGACATTTATTTATTAACCCTTTTTAATGCTCATTCCATGCCTTTCAACTGAAGTAGCCTGTGCATAGTTTTTTATTATTGCCTGAGATCTTGCTACTGCCTTGGGTTGGAATCTGGAAATATGTCATCACACCATTTTTGCTGTTTAGTTCTATGCAAAATAAGGTCATCACTGTACCCACAATCATCGTTCTGTTCTTAAGTTTTGTTTTCCTAGAACAAAACATATTGAAGATTTTGCATATTTTCTTTTGCAGGGGATACCGCAGATTTAGATGCTGAGTTGGCCTTGTTGGAACAAAACGATCCATCAAACCATGAACCGACTCACAACTAGATTAAGAATGAGAGGAAGATGAAGACGGAAGCGTGTACCTGAAGAATCCATATTGTATGATCTTGATACTTGTTCTTGAATGAAAGAAGAGAGTAGGGAGATAGTACTTCTAAATGATAGTGCCCACACTTGATATTCTTAGTGAATAAAGAGAAGATTTGTGACTGAATTTAGTGAATGAATAAGTGTCTCTAAATGGCTGATGGATAGCCTTTATATAGATAGAGAAGGGGCACTTCATTTAGGGACTACACCCTTTCATAAAGATGATGGTGTGAAGTTACCATTATGCCCATCATTTAATGGTACTTACACCTAATGGTATTCTACATATTTGGTCTATACTTTAACATTATTAAATGATTATAACATATGGAATTAAATAACACATATTATTAATCCATGTTCTAACAATCTCCCACTTGAATTAATATTAATATGTATCTTTTACTAAATAAATTCCTTAAATCATTTATAATATGAACGACAACCCTTATGTTGAGCAATGGGAACGGTCCAACCGCGTGAGGAAATACCGTTATAGAACGGAAAAATGTTGAGCAATGGGAACGGTCCAACCGCGTGAGTCTAATGATCATGGAAAATGCAGTTTCAAAGACATTTTTGGACAATGTCTCTGAGATCGAAAATGCTGAATTTTTCCTTGAATTCTTGTGGAAACTTGTTTCCATTCGGTACAAGGGTGAGGAAAATCTTCGGGAGTACATTATTGAATTATTTCATCTTTCGATCAAACTAAAAGCACTTAAGTTAGAGATTTCGGAAGATTTGCTCGTGCACTTAGTTTTGATCTATCTTCCTCCTCAATTTGGTCCTTTTGAGGTGACCTATAAATGTCGAAAGTACAAGTGGAATATTAATGGATTACTTTCACATATGACATTAGAGGAAGATAGGATGAAATATCTTAAATTAGAAAGTACTCACTCAGCATCTACTTCTTCT
The DNA here is from genome assembly GCA_022495995.1 of Adenophora triphylla var. japonica. Lineage (NCBI taxonomy): Eukaryota > Viridiplantae > Streptophyta > Magnoliopsida > Asterales > Campanulaceae > Adenophora > Adenophora triphylla. The sequence goes on along the minus strand of JAFEMH010000142.1, from coordinate 681,110 downwards.
CGTGGGATTAAGAGAAGAGGGAAGGAAATTGCGGTTGCAAGTAAGAAGCATAAGGGATCATTTAAAGATCATAAAGTCAAGAAATGCTTCTTTTGCAAGGACCTTACTCGCATGAAGAACGACTATCATATGTATCGCGAATGGCGAATCAGGATGGTATGTCATTTGGCCTTGTTTGTACTAAGGCAAATTTGGTTTCAATTCCTTAATATACATAGTGGTTGTATTTGGTGCAACAACTCACATTAGTTCATGTATGCAGGGTTGCCTGAATTACCGAATCCCCAGTGAAGATGAGAAATACATCTATATGGAAGCTGGAAATCCGGTTGAAGTTATAGGCATAGGGATTTTAAGATTAATGTTAAGTACTGGCTATTATTTTGTATTAAATAATACATTCATTGTACCATCTTTTAGATGGAATTTAATATATATCACAATTTTGGACAAGGAAGGTTACTCTTGTTCTTTTGGTAATAATAAATGTGATCTTTATTTTAAATTCCAAACTTGTCGGTACTAGTACTTAGTCATATATCGATAATCTTAATTTACTTGACACAGTCAAGAAAATGAATGAGTCCCATAATAATGAAACCAAAACTAAAGGCACTAAGCAAAATTTATCAAGTGAAAATTATTATATTCTATGGCATAGGCGTTTGGGTCATATCTCCGAAGAGAGAATTGATAAAGCTTATGTCGGAAGGAATCCTAAAACAACTTGATACTCCGGATAAAACTTTTGCATTAAGTGTTTTAAAGAATAAATTTACAAACATTAAAGGAAATAGAATTTTGAGAGTATCAAACGTCTTGGAACTAATTCATATGAACATTTGTGGACCATTCACTAACCCTTCATAGAATGGTCAACAATATTTCATTACGTTCATGGATGATTACTCTCGTTATGGATATATTATTTTCTTCATGTAAAGTTTCAATCATTGGACGTTTTTCAAGTCTTTTAAGGCATAAGAAAGACTATTAAGAACGTTAAATCCGATCATGGTAGTGAAAACTACGGACGGTATAACGTATTGGGTGAATAACATCCGGGTCCTTTATACTCGCTATTTTGAAGAGTGTAGAATTGTCCCTCACTACACCATGCCGGGCAAACCTAGCATAGTATAGTAGAGAGACATAATAGAATCCTTAAAGATATGGTAAGAAGTATGTTTTCCTGTACTTCTTTACCTCACTCATTATGGGCGAAGCATTAAAAACCGCTACTTATATTCTCAATAAAGCTGCTTCAAAGACTACCAACAAAACTTTGTATGGACGTTAAGACCGTTGGCAGTTACTTTGTAGGGTATGCTAAGAGATCTAGGGATATAAATTTTATGACCCGAAAATTAGAACATTTTTCGAGACTGACAATGCTAGGTTATTTGAGGATGTAGAATTTAGTGGGAGAAATAGTAATGATTTTGAATTTGAAGAGTTGAATTTAAAGAGTTAGAGGAACCACTCTTTATTCTTTCAACTTTAGTTCCTGTTGGAAATCAAGTAATTGTACCTGAAATTCAACAAGAACATACAATTCAAAATGATATAGAAACTCCCGTAAATAACGGACAACATGAAAATGTTGGACATAAAGAAATTCAACAAACTCAAAATGAGGATGAACCGGTGCCCTTAAGGAGATCTATTAGAGAAAGAAGAAGTGCTTTTCCGGATATTTATGATGTGCATCTTGCGGAGAATGAGGACACCGTAGGTTTAGTGGGAGATGAACCTATCACCTTCCATGAAGCCATTAATAGTCCTAATTCTCATAAGTGGATCAATGCCATTAATGAGGAGTTAAAATCAATAAAAGACAATTACTTTTGGAATCTTGTCCGATTGCCTGAATGTGCAAAACTTATTGGTTGTAAATGGATATTTAAAACCAAAAGGGATTCGCAAGGTAATATGGAAAGATATAAGGCACATTTTGTTGCTAAGGGATTTACTCAAAAGGAAACGCATTGATTATAAAGAAATATTTTCTCTGGCATCTTCTAAAAGCCTCTTTAGGATCATTATGGTATTAGTGGCACATTATGATCTTGAGCTTCATCAAATGGATGTTAAGACGGCTTTTCTCAATGGAGACATTGAGAAAACCATTTATATAAGGAAACCAGAAATGGTGACCGATTCAGATCAAACTAGTCAACTAGTTTGTAAACTTAAGAAATCCATTTATGGGCTTAAGCAAGCATCTCGTCAATGGTACTTAAAACTTAACCAAGTTATTCTTTCATTTGGCTTTGAAATGAATCTTGGTGAAGATTGTGTGTACCATAAGTTCTGTGGGAATAAATTTATATTTTTGGTCTTATATGTGGATGACATTTTACTTGCTAGTAATGATAAGGACCTTCTAAAAGAAACTGAGAAATTTCTCAAACAAATTTGAGATGAAAGATCTTGGTAAGGCATCTTTTGTATTGGGAATCCAACTTCATCGTGATCATTCACGAGATATTTTGGGATTATCACAAAAGAGCTATATATAGAAGGTATTACAAAGGTTTAGCATGGAAAATTATAAACCACTTGACACCCCTGTCTCTAAGGGTAAGGGAGATAAATTCAGTTTAAAGTAATGTCCTAAAATTAATTTTGAATCCTAGTATATGGAAAATATCCCTTATGCACCGGCAGTAGGAAGCTTAATGTATGCGCAAGTCTGTACTCGTACAAACCTTGCATTTATTATTGGGATGCTTGGTCAATACCAAAGCAATTCGGAAAGAAGAACATTAAGTCGCATCCAAAAGAATGATGAAGTACCTATAAAACATTAAACTACAAGCTTATGTATATAAAATCGGATCATTTTGAGATCATTAAGTATTCCGATTATGTTTTAGTGGATGCAAAGATGTCGAAAGACATCATATGGTTATGTCTCTTGTTAAAGAGAAATAAGTATAAAATGAACAAATAGATATACAACTTATAGGATCAAACTCCATGATTTTGGATCCATTTTGTAAAGCCTAATCTCTTTTGATGTTTCACGAGCATACTGCTCATATGGGTGAAACAATTTTTGATAATGCTTAAATCAGTGGAAGTTTGTGTTGTTTTCTATTTCTTTGTGTTGTTTATATTGATCTCATTTGGTTAAGTAGGACTAGTTGGAGAATATATATATGCGTTCTTAATATATATTCATTAATATTCCATGCTACATATCTATACTTAATCTATGTCATTTAGTTGGATATATATATATGTGATTAATGTGGGTTTAGTTGCGAATCAATTACAACGACTGCCCCTTTAGTCCCTATATTTATAAGACTAATGAACGGGATTGTATTGGATGACAATAAACGTGCACATAAGGGTTGTCGTTCATATTATAAATGATTTAAGGAATTTATTTAGTAAAAGATACATATTAATATTAATCCAAGTGGGAGATTGTTAGAACATGGATTAATAATATGTGTTATTTAATTCCATATGTTATAATCATTTAATAATGTTAAAGTATAGACCAAATATGTAGAATTTCAGTAAGCAAAGGTACATCATTTATAGCAGTAGTTACGGATGAAGCATTAATCAAATCTGAAGGAGAAGAACAAGAATGAAACAAAACATATATAAGAAACTACATAATGATTAATTATATCAAATGAATTCCATCCAAATAAAGATAATCAACATGACATCAAGACTAATCTTTGGATTGCGAATTGACTCACAATTTGATTTATCTTAGGGTGAACAAATAATTCAAATAATACATTTTAAATACTTGCCTTCCTTTGGGCCGATTCAAGTATAAAAAATGTCCTAAAATTTAAGGTACTTGTTACCCGGCAATAAAGAATTTAAACAATTCACTTTAAACACCCGCCTTCCTTTGGGATGGTTCACAGCATTTAAAATGACCAAAAGTTTAGTTCAATTACTACCCCATGAATGTAAACACTTAGTCAATAACAAGGTCTCCTTTGGGAAACAAGCATGTTATCACATATCAATATTTACATTCATCACTTTAAAAAATTTGTATTTAAATAACGTAAATTGCTTTGGCAACAATATTATTTAAACAATGAATAAATTTGTTTAAGCATATAATTAATCATACTTTAGGGCACTTAAGACTTTAAGGTAATTTCTGAAAATTTTAAATGGTAAAGAAACAAACGAAATTTATTAATAAAAGACAATATCCTTTTGTTCTACCCGTCCATTCTTAAAGTTTGATAACTCTAAGAACCGCCGAAGCGCGACTGGTGTCCAGATACTATAATTTATTAATAAATTATCACAAATGACCAAAAGGACACGAATGACCAAAAGGGTGTAGATCTATAAACATTTAAGCTTCTGCATACATGGGCGGTCGCTCAGGTCAAGGTGGGCGACCGCCCAAGCTTCAATTCCACAAATATTCAAGTCGCTGTACACATGGGCGACAGCCCAGGTCAAGATGGGCGACCGCCCAAGATGCATTTCCACAGACATTGAAGTTGATGTACACATGGGCGACCGCCCAGATCAAGATGGGCGACCGCCCATGTGCCCAGTGCCCAGATTTGACGAAAAGTCACCATTTTTAACACCCTTTTATGAACAGTTTTGAACCAAATAGAGAGAGCCATACCATACCGCGGGGGGCTACGCCCCCCGCACCCCCATTTGTGGTTCGATACCAATCTACACGTCGGCTAGGTTGCGCCCTCGGAGGGCGCCGGGCCCTTTGCCAGGACATCAAATATGAATCTTGAGGTAATCTTGTATGAACCATTGTGCCTCTTGATTTTACCATTATTTCCAGAAATTGAATGAAGTTCTTAATTTAATGGTGACTCAATTTTCAACCAAAGTAAGTAGATCCGCATACTCACAACACATTTAAAAAATGCGTGGCTATGCATATGAACAAACTCACAACGCATCCAAGGATGGTGGCTATGTTCAAAAAATGGGATAATCTTACATTAAGGGTTGAAAGCCTTTTGAGTAAAACCAAAAAATCAGAAATATAATGAAGTTATGAATATGATACTCTTAGATAAGATGAGTATCATGAACAAGAACAAAACCAAATGAAATCATACAAGGATTACAAATATGAAATAAATTAAAGCACAAGGCTCTATAATAATTTCAAACTCAATCTAGTATATGAGTAGGCTCTGATACCAATTGTTGGAACAAAACGATCCATCAAACCATGAACCGACTCACAACTAGATTAAGAATGAGAGGAAGATGAAGACGGAAGCGTGTACCTGAAGAATCCATATTGTATGATCTTGATACTTGTTCTTGAATGAAAGAAGAGAGTAGGGAGATAGTACTTCTAAATGATAGTGCCCACACTTGATCTTCTTAGTGAATAAAGAGAAGATTTGTGACTGAATTTAGTGAATGAATAAGTGTCTCTAAATGGCTGATGGATAACCTTTATATAGATAGAGAAGGGGCACTTCATTTAGGGACTACACCCTTTCATAAAGATGATGGTGTGAAGTTACCATTATGCCCATCATTTAATGGTACTTACACCTAATGGAATTCTACATATTTGGTCTATACTTTAACATTATTAAATAATTATAACATATGAAATTAAATAACACATATTATTAATCCATGTTCTAGCAGGCCTAAGCAAAAGCTGTCGGATCTCGTTGGCCTAAGCAAAAGCTGTCGAAACTCTCGTCGATGAGCATTATGGTAAAGTTGTAGTTTGTTTTCAGTGTGTACCTGAAATTGATACCACTAAAGTCTAAGTAACAAACGTCCTTTTATCTATCACAAGCCTTTCATTTAGAGTATATGATGTTTATTTTACGAGTTGCGTAAAAACCCTATAATGCATGCTTTTATTCCAAAGCGAGTGTCCACAACTTCTTGATAACTGTATGGACAAATTGCAATTTGGTTACTTCAGACATTTTTCAGTTTCGTTCCTATATTTGTTTTTGTTGCAATTTGAATTTGGTGCGAAAATAAATAGATGTCAAAGAGCTATAACTCAAACGGCATATAATCTCCCTTTTCTAGCTCAAGCTGCATCTAATTTTCCTTTCCATACGAGAGATCAGAAGTTCAAACTCCACCAAATGCAGTTTCTAGTATTTTGAAGTGCCATTTTTATAATAGATTAAATCATTCATTGATAAAAAATATAATTTTATTATTATTATTATTTATTAAAAAAGTTGTGGGCAAATAAATTGATCGTTAATTTTAGGAATATAATTTATACCCTTGTACTTGGCTCTAAAATGCATATCTACCCTTAAATTTAATAATTGATATCCTTGCTGTTAAAAACTCGTGAAAAAAAGATAGAATATTTGACCGTCATTAATTTTTATTAAAAACTTGATGAAATAACTACCTTAAAACTCACGAAAAATGAGAGTATATTTGATCACCGTTGCCATTAATATTCCATAAAACTTGATGATATAACCGACTAAGAACTAGGTGGAAATTAGCAAATAATAGAATTAGTGTCATAGACAGAAAACACATTTCTATAAAATATTTGACCTGTCAAATATGACATTTATTTTATTTTGTAAAGAAGTATAATGTAACTGTGTAACATTTATTTTATGAGTCGGTCTGGGGAGAAACGCGTTTCTCCGTGCTTCTGGAGAAACGGGGCTTGTTTTGTCGCGCGACATAATAAGCCAGTTTCTGGATATACTTTCATCAGCTTCTGGATATCCAGAAGCTTTGGAAAGGATATCCAGTAGCTTTGAAAGGATATCAGAAACCAAATATTTTTCTGATATCCTTTCCAAAGCTTCTGGATATCCAGAACATTGAATATGGATATCCAGAAGCTTTGGAAAGGATAGCCAGAAAAAATATTTGGTTTCTGGATATCCTTTCCAAAACTTCTGGATATCCTTTCTAAAGCTTCTGGATATCCAGAAGCTAGCTTCTGGATATCCAGAAGCTTTGGAAAGGATATCCAGTTGTGGTGGCTAAGTATGTCGCGCGACAAAACAAGCCCCGTTTCTCCAGAAGCGACGGAGAAACGCGTTTCTCCCCAGATTTTGTGTTATTTTATAATAAACTTGATAGATCAAGCTAAAATGCTAACGATCAGAGATTTTATATTTGCATCATAACTTAGTTTCCACAAAGATAAATCACGCCAATTACAAGTTCTCCAAAATATTGGCGTCTATACCAAAGATAAGGCTGCCCCAAAATAGGTTATATAATCACTCCTCAAACTCTAGAAACTAAGGTTATATATTCTTTACTATATTTACAAAATCCACCCTAAAAGGATTTTCTTTTTCTGAATTAATTCCATTTTAAAATTATAATTTTTAAAATAACTCACATTTGAAATTATTTTCCAAAATAACCATCTTTTTAGAACTCGCTACATGGTGCAGCGAGTTCAACATTTGACTGTTGAAACTCGCTACATCATGTAGCGATTTTAATAAAATCAAGGTTTATCACATTTGCGTTTAATTCGTAATTAAAATTAACTGTGATGGGAGAACTCGTACATGAAACTCGTAGTGACTTCACTCGTACATGAAACTCGCTACATGGTGTAGCGAGTATTAAAAAAGTCAGACATAGGCCAGCAGCAGGTTAGTGACTTTAAAATGTAGTGAGTATTAAAAAAGTCAGACATAGGCCAGCAGCAGCGGGTTATAGACTTTAAAGAAATGAAAAAAAAAACTAAGTATAAGGGAGAAGGGAGAAGGGAAAGAAGAAAAAGTTTTCTATTGACATCTTCATCAAATTCAATATTTTCACCATCTAATTTCGTCATTATAAGTTTATATCCAAGTTTATCCTTTTTATTGTCCAAGTTTATCCTTTTTATTGTCGATGATTTTGCTTTGATTTGGGTATATTTTTTCTTTAAAATTAGGTTTATTCAAAAATAGGGTAGTTGTACATGTTGAAATTTTGGGGCTTTGAACTAAATTTTTGAGCTATTTTAATCACTTTAAAATTAGGTTTTTGCTTTGATTTGGCTATGTGCTTTGATTTTGGTTTGAATATATTGAAATTATTATAATTTTCTTAAATATTAGTGTTGTTATTTAACTCAATTATTGGTATATTTGAACTCAATTGTGGTATATTTGAAATTTTGGGGTTTTGAATTCAATTTGTGAACTCAATTGTTGGTATATTTGAACCCAATTTTGAAGAAGTAGAAGTATTTGTTAATGATATTTCAAAGTCTCTATATTTATATATTTATTTATTTGATATTGAAATACGTTTATTTTGTTGAAACAGATGGATACCAGCTTCATTGATTTTGGACCTATCGATAACTCTGTTTTGACTGCACATGAGGGCCACAGATCTCGTTTTATTTGGGTCGGACAACAGGTTGATAGTACGCTTTTATTTCGTCGTGGTGCCACATTGCCGGATAGGCTAGCACCGAGGATATTGTCAAGATTAGCCGAGAGTGGCTTTAGTAGGGTTCATTATATACGGAGAATTCAGTACGATTATAGGTTGATGGAGACATTGATTGAGAGATGGCGTCCGGAGATCCATTCATTCCACCTCCCATTTGGTGAGATGACTATTACAATAGAGGATATCGGTATGATTTTCGGGTTGTCGATTGATGAGGATTCTGTTACTGATGTTGACATCCCACCACTTCTAGACTGTCGGGTGGTATGTCACGATCTTTTAGCGGTTGTCCCATCTCCCGGAGATATGGATGGGAGTAGTATCAAGCTAAGGTGGATTACGAGCCAGTTTCCACATTTCCATGACCTCACTGATGATACTCCCGAAGACATTGTTGATATGTACACACGAGCATATATATGCTAGCCTTAGGTTATACGGTGATGTCTGATCGTACGAACAATAAGGTTAAGTTATATTATCTCGCACTGTTTTGAGAGATTTCGAGGGTCTGGATGTACATTTGGGGTAGTGCTTCTCTGGATTTTCTATATCAAGAGCTGTGTAGTGCGACTAACCCTCTGACGAGCCAGTGCGGTGGACCCTCTGACGAGCCAGTGCGGTGGATTTCTCAACATTTTACAGGTATGGTTATCTCATTTTAATTTGCATTATTTTGTTGATTTAAGTTTGATTTCAAATTATCGGCATTATTTATAGTATTTGATATAGATTTTATTGATATAGATTTGGGCTTGGGAGCGGTTGCTATGTGTGCAACTTGGAATTCGAAGGCGAAATACTGATCCGACACAAGAGCACATGCCACTGCAATGTAGGTATACATATATCATACGTTACATTATCGTCGTTATAGTTTTTTTAAAATGTTTCTTATAATTATTCTTTTTATGAAATTTCAGGTGGACCGGATCATCATTGTATATCAACCAGGTTACCACCAATAACCCTGCGAGGCTATCATGGTCAGCTGGCCAAGCTAATGGATGATCAGGTTGTGTGGCAGCCTTATAGAGATAGACAAGCTCTTACCTACTGCTATCTGAAATGGGCCGTATGGATGGCTGTAAGTACGCCAATCCAATTCGCGACCCTTCTTAGGTGCATTTTAATATGATAAAATTGCATTAGGGGGCGTTTTGGTAAATTCCCGATCTATTCTGAGACTTCCGGAAATATTTCATAAGTTTCTTGCGAAGGAAGTACTTTTCAGTACTTTGCTCATGCTAAAGGACCTACAAGGAATATACCAGTTTTGGACCTTTTTGGACCTTTTGGGTATTAACCTGAAATGTTCCAGAACCAGGTTTTGGCACCAGAAATGGTTGGTGACATCTTGTGTCACGCGACAACTCGAGCCATGGAAATTGGTTGCAGGAAGTCGTACGACACCTTGTGTCCATCTGCAGCCTATAAATATGACCCTCCCCCTCTCATATCTGGATCCCACTTTTGCCACTGTTACTCTACCAATTTGGAAATGTACCACACACACTGTAAACATACACCTCTCTCTCTCCTACCCAAATTCATCCAATCCTCCATCAATCCTCTCCAATTCACTTCAATTCACCCATCATCATTTAGATCCTCCATCAGCCACTCCTCCTCAGCTCAGTCCATCCTAGAAGCAGTTATTGAAGGATTCTAGACCAAACTTGGTATAGAATTCGTGGATACAAGGGTAACACACCAAACCCCTCTTCTCTCTCTTATTTTGTCATTTCCATAATTCAATCATCATATCTTCATCTGATTTCAGTAATTCGACTCCATCTGTCCTGATTACTGAAATCCAATCGCAATCTCTCTGTTTAATCATTGTGTTTTGTATAATTGCATGTTCATGAGTTGAAACTTGTTGGAATTGGTATTTTATTCCCAAGGGAGTGTGGATCTTCCCATATCCACACCCCCTTGGTTGAATTATTGTTGATTGTTCATTTCGAAGCTGAATTGATTGCATAATTAGATCTGTTTTGGTTTCTGGTTCTTCTGTGTTCAGATTTTCAGATCTCTGCAGATGGACATCCTGTGTCACGCGACACAATATGTCTGGATAGATCCTGTGTCACGCGACACATCTAGCCAGGCATGATATGTGTCACGCGACACATCTTGTCTGTTTGCAGAGATCCCTTTTCATTTGTAATCTGTTCTGATCTATGTAATCGGGATGTGGCCTCCCTAATCAAATGGCTCACAAGTTGTAAAATCTCATTTCAATCAATAAAATTCACTTTATCACACTTGTTTGTTATCATTGTTTGCACACATTTTGGATATGTTTGGATGTTTAATTAGAAAAACTCGTCTACGGATGAGGCGTGTTGGGTGAACTCTCGGTTCTTCCCAACACGTAACCTGACCCCCGGACCCATTTCTCATTTCAAAGGTTTTTCAAAGTGTACCTTAAAACATGGCGTGGCGACTCCTATATTTTTTCCATAAAAATTTTGGTGAGCGTACATTCAGTGGCGACTCTGCTGGGGACAACTTTTGAAAACCTGTTTTTCAAAAAATTAAGAGGGTCATGCTTTCATTCATTTAAACATCCAACGTATTCGTTTTGTGTGCATCATTGATGACCTTTTGTGGTACATGCATTTTATTGGATTGTGAGACTTCTGTGCCTTTTGTGTGTTTCATGTGACTATTTTGCTATGCTCTGTTATTATACTTTGTTCCTTGCCATGGGGAGGCAGGGGCTGAATTCCATTTGCAGGTTCTGGTTAAGTGACTAGTAAGGTCGTGCGACAGGATTGTACTATGATGTCCTGTGTCACACGACATAACTGGTCACTGAGCAGTTTCTCAAGTCTTGGCTAAGGGCAGTCCCTTGGATCGAAATGCAGTTGATTATTGTACCTTTGTTGATCTCTCTGTGTGTGTGTGTTTCTTTCCCGTTTGTTTTTTCCTTTTCAAATAATAAAAAAAAAATAAAAAAAATAATTATAAAAAAAATTGTTTTTTCATAAATAAAAGAACATAGTCATCCGCACACTACTTCACATAGATCTAGAACTCTCGGGTGCCATTGACGGCATCACGGACGGCAATGTAATTCGCCTACGCTTGAGCGCCTGAAATCAAACCTATCCCCCTAGCGCATCATAGGTGGCGCCACACTTTAAAGCTTACCCATGGTTGGTTTTGATGCAACATTTTTAAAATCACACTAAAATGAGTTGTTTTGAAATTTACAATAGGTCTTTATACCTTTCCCAAAACCTTGCACTTGTGGGCATGTTGCCAATGCAACATGGTTTCACGTGAGGACATGTCACTCTCGTGACGTGTCCTAACGAGAGCTCATGCCGCGTTGTCACCGTGCGCCGACGAGAGGTCATGCCGGATTTTTCTTTGAAATTCTTCAAGAATACCCGTTATGCTGCTCAAATTTCCCGAGAAATTTGGACCACTCGTCCGTCCCGCATTGTGTTTAGGTCTTGTTTAGGTATCATTACCTATTACTAATTTCAATGCAAAGCATTTGGTGTAATTTGAATGTTGCGTCCATAGGTTTCCCCGAGGTATAGATTGCGTAAATAAAGGCTTATCCTTTCCCAACCTTATTTAGGATTTAAAATACCGATTTATACTTGAACATAAATAAGTTGTTTGCGCGAGTCCTTCCCTCTATCCGTCCCTCTCCTGTACTTCCTCAAAATCTCTTCCTTCACTACCTTATCAACCCGTATCTACCCTCTGCAGTTACGGCGAGTTGGATCCGTTCTTCTGTTCCGGGAGCCCGTTTAGTCCGTGTTGTCGAGGAGGTTCAAGCAGTTTCTGGGATTTCAGTTAATTCAGAATCAGAAATGGCAGGAAATGGTGATGTGTTTTCTACTCAGTCGGTTGGAGGTTCAGCTTCGATGGGTCAGTCAGGATTGTATGACATGTCCATAGAAGAGATGAGAGCAACTCTGGAAGCCGCTCTGTCTAGGGAGCGTGAATCCCACTTGCTGGCTCAGAACGCCAAAGCTCGGGAAGAGGAAGCCCACGCTCGTTTTGTGGAGGCCATGCGAGCCAGAGGAATTTTGGTGCTCCGCCGAGAAGATGGTTCCTATGAAGAGATCACCGAAGATAGTAAAAATGGGATCGGATCTGCTTCCCCTATTCAACCCGCTCATCACTCTGCACCTCAACCCAACTACCATGCCATGACTCCTCCCGTGAGTTATGCTCCTCGTCCTGATCGGATGCCGTCTCTGGAAATGTCCGTGAATACCCAGGGAAGGGTTCCTCCCCCAATCTCTCAGATACATAGCCAAGGTGCTCAGTATGGGTTCAGTAAAAGCGGTAGTCAGCCGTCGAACTTCTTGGACTTGACTTCCTCGCCAGCTCCCAATGCCCCAATGTCGCAAGCTCAGTATGGGTTCCAGTTCCAAGGAAGCTATTCCCAGCCTCAAGTCAGCATGTATCAAGACTGTTATCAGTATGGGCAATTCAGTCAGCAACAGGCTGTTTTCCAAGCCCTGCAGCAGCAGAACAACCAGTATCGCCTATCGGGAAACCAAGTTTGTCAGGATCAGTTCCCGCAGCATCCTCAGAATCAGTCTCAGTTCCGAAGCAACTTCTCCCAGCCCGCAGTTTGTTCTCCTCTCACTCAGCACTTATATGGTTCCACTTCGTACTCAGCTCCCTGTGTTAGCACCGAATTTTCAGCCCAAGGTCAGTTTGGATACCAATCAGCGCAGTTTGGTCCGCAGCATCCAAATGTTCAGTTTAATGGGTACGATATGTACGGGAATAGGATTCCCAGTTCAGTAAGTCTGTTGGACAGCAACATCAACATCCCCAGTACCTTCGGTCTTCCTCCGGCCGCCTTGCCTATCAGACCTGCTCCAGAATTTCCATCTGCTCTTCCAGTACCTTCTTCGACTGTGGCTCCTTCTATTCCTCAGATCCCGGGAATGACTCTGGAGGTGATGGCTTTGTTAAAGCAAATGCAGCAACAGATTGATAGGTTGACTGTGGGTTCCAGCGGCCTCAAAGTGGTTGACCCGACTCAAGTAACACCTCTCTCCCACAAGTTTAAGATGCCCAAGATGTAATTTAACGGCACAGCGTGCCCAAAAACCCATATTGATACCTACGTAATGACGATGGGGGCAATGGGTTGTACACCCGAGTTCATGGCCTCTCACTTTCATCTGACCCTAAAAGGCCCGGCGCTTACTTGGTTTTTGGCCCTAAAGCAAGAAAGTCGCTCCACTTGGAGCCAAATCACTGAAACTTTTCTCGAGAAATAGAGGGGAAACCTCGAGTGGCGTACTACCAGAGATGATCTAGTGGGCACTATTCAGAAAAGTGATGAGTCAATAACAGAGTTTTACAAGAGATGGAACGCCAAGCTCAATGAGTTGTCAGAACTGATTCCTCTGCAAGACCAGAAGGATATTTTCCTGTCATGTGTGAAACCTGTGTTGCAGGAAGCCATTGGAAAGGGATGGTACCCAGATTTAAGAGAAATGGTTGGTATGGGTACACGAAGCGAAAACAGACTTTTCAACCTCAATCCAAGTATAAATGCTAGCAGTAATAGTGGAAGCGGAGGATTCCGTTATCGGACAGCTAACCCAGTCTCTGCAATGGCGCCGAAAGGAAGGGAGGTGGTCAAGGATAATAGCGTCAACAATCTGCAAGGGGGAAGTAACAATGGACATAATGGTGGGAGATTCCAGCCTAGACAACAGCCGAGGTTCGACGACTTGGGTATGTCCACAGAGGAAGTCTTCAATGGTTTGCTTAGAACCGGGATGATTAAGCCACTGGACAACTACAGTCCTATCCGCCCTAACCCCAACCTCGATGCGAGTAAATACTGCAGATTCCACCAGTACCCAGGGCATACCACCAACACCTGTGTCACTCACAAGAGAATCATCCAAGGTCTTGTTGACGAGAAGAAGATCGAAAAGTCTCCCCGTCCCAACATCATCAAGAACCCTCTACCCGGCAACAATGTGAACCTAATTGATTTTGGTCAGGATTATTTTGTGAATGTAATAGAGTTTGAAGAGTCTGTAAGTGGCAAAGCTAGTGATGATTGTAAGGAAGTCAATGCTGATGTAACTCCTTGTTTTAATGAAATGAAAGACAATTTCTGCTACGTCTTGTATCTCGATGATTTACATGATTTAAATAATTCTGTTGAGTATGATGAATATGAGGAGCGGTTGGTTATCAATGCTATCTCTTCTGTAGTTCCAAAAGAGTCCCCAATCTCTTTGGAAGAGTTCAAAATAGCAGCTAGCTTGGAGGCACCGTTATCCATAAACGAGATAAGACAAGCAGCATGGCCGTATAGCACTCGCTCTGCTCCGCTTACACTGGCTGAACTTAAAGAAGCTAGCAGAAATTTTGTGGTTGAAGACGATAGGGAAGTTAACTTGTTGACATGGTCGGGTAGAATGATGGGAACAGATAGTGTTGAACCAGTCAGAAAGGGCAAGGGAATTGCGGTTTCAAATCCCCAGGCTTCTCGAGATCCTTACAGATCAGCCGGAAAGGAAGAAATCCAGGATGACCCAATTTTGACGCAGCCGAAAAGAACTCAGGCCGATATCTCTTTATGGTCCCTGCTTACATCTTCTTACCCCCACAAGCAAAAGCTAGAAGAGGCTCTATCCAAAACTAAGGTGTCTGTCAATGCAACTCCGGATGAGGCCTGCCAGTTAATCGGAACAGCCCAGTACGGGAACATTATCACTTTCACAGATCTAGATTTGCCTTCTTACGGTTCAAAGCACAACGAGTCTCTACACATTACCGTGCCCTTGGAGGGACGTTGAATCCCCCATGTGTTGGTGGATAACGGCTCGGCCATGAACGTGCTCCCAGCAAAAATGATGAGCATTTTGGATATTGATGCACAGAGTCTCAAGCCTTCCAACCAGACTATCAAAGCCTACGATTCGACTTCTAGGGCGGTGTTGGGAATTGTTTCTTTGAATCTGTTGTTCGAGGGTAAGGAAATGGCAGTGGAATTCCAGGTCATTGATATTCCTGTTACGTTCTCGGCATTATTGGGCAGGCCATGGATACACGAGATCGGAGCGGTAGCCTCCACTCTTCACCAATGTCTGAAGTTTGTCCAGGATGGCATTTTGACGACCATTTACGGGGACAATGTCACTATTGGGGAGACTAGCACTAACACCATGCCTGTAATGGAGATCAAGCTTGATCAAGAGAGCCTGATGCTTAGTGGTTTCACGATCGAAAAGCCGAAAGGGCAGGTTTGCACCATTGATCTAACAACTTCCTCGGACAAGATTCCTCTCGTATTGAAGATGATGAGGAACATGAGCTACATTCCTGGCCTGGGGTTAGGAAAGCGCCAGCAAGGGCCGTGTAAGCTTGAAATGCCGGAGCCTAAGAGAAACATGCGAGGTTTGGGATATGTTGTGACTGGAGAGGATAAAGCATATGATAAGGCCAAAGCACTAAAGGAGCGGATGACTCTCGCCACCGGAAAGAGATACAAAAAGCCTGATGTGGGCCCTTATAGCTAGTCTTTAAATAAGCACTTTGTCAAGGAAGATGGGGAGATGTTCGTTTGCCCGGAACCAAAGCTAATTCAGATGGAAGAGAGGGTGGGAATGATACGAAAGTTTGCTACAAGCTAGAACCCAATGAAGGAAATGTTCGTCAGTCTGCCCAGGAGGCCAGGCGTTACTGCTACATACGAGAACATCTATCACTTTTGGGGGCCCGATTATGTTAATCAGTTCGAAAAGCTTGCTTTGGATGAGCCTGTAATCCACAAGATCCGTGGTGCAGACCCCGTGGACATGGACGGTGATTTGGCAAATCTGTTCGGAGATCTGGGGCTATCAGAGCCTGAAGGTGGTATGCATACAGCGGAGGTACCTGCAGAAAGGGTTGTTGTTGCTAAAGATCCCCGGGACTTGATCGACTTTTCCTCAGATGATGATGTAGTGGCCATGCTTGAATTTGAGAAGGGGCCAGTTGTGGATCCGAGCACTTTGGAGACAGTTGCAGAGAGGCCATTGCAGAATTGGACTTCCTACCAGGGACCGGTTGCCAGTAGGGAGACTATGATCAAGAAGCTTGGGCTCAAGCCGCGTCCTAGTCCTTCTGTGTCTAAGTTTGTTCCCCACGTCTTGAGTCATTCTCCTGAGTCCCTTGTAATCGAGTTTGAGTCCTCTGATAGGTCTGACGTCCTCACGACTGAAGACCGTCGTCGTGTTGTAGATACCGTTTTCCCATTTGCTCTTAATAAAATGGTCGATCTTTCCGAGTATCCCGTGATTGCAAATTTAACGATTGAACGCTTAACCAAAAATGAGCATAAAGATTTAAAAATAATTAAGCAAGATTCAATCGAAGATAATGCAGACTTAATAGATGAACAATTTTTAGAAAATAATTCAAAGCAGGTTTGCGATCGAAAGGAAAGCCGAGCCCAAGCTGCCGATGAGATATTGACCACGGTGAATCTGGGAACAGCTGAGGAACCCAAAGAGACGCAAATTGGTAGCTTCTTCTCCGGAGTTGAGCGTGATGCCCTGATCGAGCTGCTTAAAGAGTTTGTAGATGTTTTTGCCTGGTCCTATAAAGACATGCCTGGGTTGGACACATCTATTGTGGAGCATCGAATACCCCTAGATCCAGAGGCCAAGCCGATCAAGCAAAAACTGCGACGGATCAAACCCGAGTGGTCTTTACAGGTTAAGGAAGAGATTGAAAAACTCCTACGGGTGGGCTTTATTAAGGTGATTGAGTACCCGACCTGGCTTGCAAACATCGTGACGGTCACAAAGGCAAATGGAAAGGTACGTGTTTGTGTAGACTTCCGAGACCTCAACAAGGCTAGTCCCAAGGATGACTTCCCTCTGCCGAACATTGACATTCTTGTGGATGCAACAGCGAGCTATGAAGTCAAATCCTTCGTCGACGGCTTTGTGGGATACAATCAGCTTAAAATGGCTGAAGAAGATCAGGGAAAGACAGCGTTTACCACTCCTTGGGGCACTTACTGCTACACAGTGATGCCATTTGGGTTGAAGAAAACTGGGGCTACCTATCAAAGGGCCGTTACTACTCTGTTCCATGATATGATCCATAAGGAGATTGAGGTGTATGTTGATGATATGATCATTCATTCTAAGGGGTCAGATGGACAGCATTTCATTGATCTAAGGAGGTTCTTCAACAGACTTCGGGAGCATTCCATGAGATTAAATCCAGCCAAGTGCACCTTCGGGGTTATCCGTGGCAAGTCTTGGGGTACATGGTCACAGAGCGCGGTATCGAGGTAGATCCCAGAAAGGTCAAGGCAATCGTTGAGATGAAGCCGCCGAGAACTGTCTTTGGGGTAAAGGGTTTTATGGGCCGTCTACAGTACATCAGCCGATTTGTCAACCAGCTGACTTCTATGTGTGAGCCAATATTCAAGGTGCTGAAGAAGAATCAGGAGGTAATTTGGAACGAAGAATGCCAGTTAGCTTTCGAGAAAATCAAAGCTTATCTTGTTAACCCTCCCATCCTTTGTCCGCCTCATGGGAGTAAACATATACTTCTATACTTGACGGTCACAGATACGGCCATTGGGGCCATGCTAGCGCAAGAAAAGAAGGACTCCAAGGTAGAGAATGCCATCTATTTTGTCAGCCGCAAATTCCAGGGAAGCGAGTTGAATTACTCCGCTCTAGAGAAGACGTGTGCAGCTTTGGTTTGGGTGGTCGTAAAGTTAAAACACTACATGCTGTCCCACACAGTGCATCTGGTTTCCAAAATGGACCCAATTAAGTACTTGTTTCAGAGTAACAGAGGCAGTATCTCCACCAGACTTGCAAAATGGACCTTCTTCTTAACAGAGTTTGATATTAAGTATGTGATCCGGAAAGCAATCAAAGGACAAGCTCTAGCAGATCAGTTGGCTGACTCTCCCAGCACAGAAACCCGAGGACCAGATCTTCAATTTCCTGATGAGGGGATTTTCGTTGTAGAAAGCGGCAACCGATGGCAGATATTCTTCGATGGCGCAGCGAATAAAAGAGGTAATGGTATTGGGTTGGTTCTAGTAGATCCGAAGGACATGCATACTCCTATCGCCATCAAACTAAGCTTCTCAGTTACCAACAACGCAGCCGAATATGAAGCTTGCATAGCCGGTCTTGAGGCTGCCCTTGAGCGGAATGTGGATGAGTTGGAAGTGTTTGGCGATTCCCAGCTGATAATTAATCAAGCCGCCAATAGATGGAAGACTACAGATCCGTGTCTCCAGAAGTATCATGCTTATATTGTAGAGCTCGTCGGTCAGTTTAAGGAAGTGTCATTCCAATTCCTGCCGCGAGAAAAGAACAGATTCGCCGATGCATTAGCTACTCTGGCTTCTTTGGTGGAAATACCAGAAGGAAAGTCAATCAAGCCGTTCAGGGTCGGAAGGCGAGAAAATCCAGCATATTGTTGTGAAATAGAGCTTGAAACCGTCGATGAGCCGTGGTACAGCCAGATCTTTCAGTATCTCAAGCATGGTGAGGCATCCTTCCCTGTTGATGAAGAGGGTGACCTAAAAGGTATCCGGGCCAAGAGTCTGCAAGCCCTGAAAAGGCTATCAGCACAGTATGTCATACTTGGCGATGAGTTATGGAAGAAAAGGGAAGGTTGCCCACTCCTGCTCTGCATCATCAAAGAGAAAGCTCAGAGAGTAATGGAAGACGTTCACAACGGTGCCTCTGGACCGCACATGAATGCTCGATCCCTTATGCACAACTTCATGAGACTGGGTTACTTCTGGATCACCATGGAGACTGATTGCATCCAATTTGTGCGGACTTGTGACAAATGTCAGCGGTTCTCCAACTTAAACCACATCCCTCCTCACGATCTATATTGTATGACAACTCCATGGCCCTTTGCAACGTGGGAAATTGATGTCATCGGGAAGATAACTCCATCCGGAAGCAACGGACATTGCAAATACCCAAATCCGGATCGTCAAAATCCGTTAGAAAGTTAACCGGAATCCGTTAACTGGCCCGCTCCAGGTTAACCGGAACCCGTTAAGCTCCTCGTTGCCATGCCAAAGAGACGTCCCGGGACTGCCCCGTGCATCCCGACGTCGAAACGTACTTAACACACGTCATCGCACGTAAAAGTACGGCTTTCCCTGAAAAATGCACTTTCCGACACTTTCCGGGGGTGTTTCGGACATTTTCCAGACTGTTATTTTAAAAACGGATAAAATCGGGACCCGGGCACGAACTCCCATAAGTCTGGTGAGTCATGGGACACGTGACACGCATGCCACCTCCCTCTAGTCACCCTTCAATCAAAAATCAAGGAGAAAAGACTAAAACACCCCTGGTATACAGTCTAAGTCCGGCCGGACTCCTTTGCAGACTCTCAAAAA
This sequence comes from Adenophora triphylla var. japonica, assembly GCA_022495995.1. NCBI lineage: Eukaryota > Viridiplantae > Streptophyta > Magnoliopsida > Asterales > Campanulaceae > Adenophora > Adenophora triphylla. The sequence goes on along the minus strand of JAFEMH010000142.1, from coordinate 661,297 downwards.
TTGCCAGCAAGTCCCTCCAATTTCCAAAGTTTCACAAAACCCCCTGGATTTCAAGCTAAGTCCGGTCCGACTCATGCTGAATTTTCACCTATAAATAGAAGGGCTGTCAAAGCCATCCAAAAACAACAAAATCACTCTCCAAAAACACCATAGCCATGGCCCAACTGGTTCTCACCCCTTCCCGAGCTCCCGTTTCGTCTCGATTCACGTGAAACCTTCATATTTCGATCAAATACGCCCCTCACCACCTTAAAACACCATCCCAAACCACTTTCCGTATCCCGTATACACCCCCCGAGCCAAAGGAGTCAACCCTAGCCATAGGTATAACTCCCTCTCCCTAATCTCTCGTTCTGCCTCGGTTTACGCGCCAGTCGCTATAACCGTTTCAGACGAACATCTTTGAAATGTAGACGCCTCCGTCTAACGGGGTCCGATACGTTTTAGCCCCTAGATCCTCTTCTCTTCCCGTAAGAAAAGTAATCTCGGGTTAAAACGGCGTTCCGACCCCGTTCCATTTAAATTTCTGTCATTTACAATTCCGGATCGATCGATCCGTCGAACGTCATTTAAATTTCTGTCGTTTACAATTCTGGACCGTTTGATCCGTCGAACGTCATTTACATTTCCTGCAACTTTACAATTCCGAGTCGTTTGGCTCGTCGATCGTCATTTACAATTTCAGATCGTTTGATTCCGTTGATACCGCACTTTAAATACTGTCATTTACAAAGTCCGACCCGTTTGGATCGTGATAGTATTTACTTTTCAAAGTCCGAGTCGCAACCCGATTCGTTGATTGCATGTCATTTAATACGTTTTTTCCTGTAAAAATCGTTAACAATGTAATGCCAGGTTCAAAACCGGAGTTCGACCTTCGAACTCTCTTTCAAAACGCGCGAAATGACGTTTGGCATCCAAACGCTCATCTTCAAAACTCAAAATCCGACGTTTTACATTCAAACGCTCTTTTCTTAAAAGTCAACATTTGACACTTAAGACAAACATTTAAAATCAGCATTCGCGCCACTTTTCCTAAAACTTCCAAAACCGACGTTTGTCATTCAAACGCTCGCTTTTTCAAACAAAGTCACCTAATCAACGTTTGACATTCAAACCAAGATTAATCTTGTCATTCAAGCCCACATTTCAAAATGCAAACACACACACACATGCACACATTTTCGAGAAAGGTAGAAAGACTCGTCATACGAGGCGTTTCGGGTGATCTCGTAATACTCTTCCCGAAACGTAACGTGACCTCCGAACCTAACAATCTCTGATACCAAAATTTTGGCACGATCCCCGCCTTAACTTAAGGACGTTGACTTCGACTGTGGCCCGTGCGTCACATACGTTGAAAGTTTGCGTGATCAGCTAGCCTTAAGTTCACTTTTTCCTTTGTCGGTGGAACTTGCTTGCTTTATAGGACCCCGCTCGGGATTGTCCGTCCCGAGAAAGATGATCTACAATTGGAAACGAGGGGCTTATAAGCGTAGTGACGAGATCCACTGATTAGAGCTCTAGGGTTAGTTGCGAAAAAGAAGACACGCTCTTTTCCAACCGATTAGGACTCTGAGAAAACGCGTTTTAATTAAACATTAATCGGTAACTGCACATTGCACAAGCCCGAAACCTTGAGCCAAATACCCTTTTCCGAAGCCTAAACCCTGCCTTTCGTTCCCTGCAACGAGCAGAAAGTGGTTCAGATTTCCGGGTCGGCCGCCTCGCCGTAATCAAAGTTACGGCGGCGTCGAGCGGTTCTTCGGTTCCCTCGGTTCCCTCGGCCCGAGAATATCCAACATGTCCGGCTCACCGAGAAATCGTGACGGGGATGGACCCCGCCACCGGTAATGATATGACTTTGGAAGAAGCCATCCGGGCTTGTGAGGTTCACAAGAGGCGAAAGAAGATCGGCAGAGTTTCGTGGTACGGCTTTCCGAATGAGCGAGGTATAGCGGCTATCCCCGGTCCGACGGTACTTTCGTCCCCGGTCGAGGATGACGATTCCCCAAAACCAGTTCCCCAAACCTTCAACCAGGTTCCTCCCCCGCCAACTTACGGGATTCCTTCGAACCAAGGAAACAGCCGACCTAGGCTTCACGTTGCCACCTCTCAGGGCAACCCTGTCATATTTGGCCAGGCCAGTGCTACTCCCATCACTCAATACCACCAGCGCACCGCTGCACCATCTCAGACAAATGCCAATATCCTTCAATACCCTCCTGGGTTCATCCCGCTGCCTATACACTAATCCCAAAACACCGGGGACAAACCCCGATACAGTTCAAAAAAGGCCCCCATATATCCACATATATCAAGCCTTCCACCTCCAATCACTACCGCTCACATGGTAACACCCTGCGCCGAGCCTCATAGTCCACCACTGGACCCAACCTTAGCCTGGATGGTCAAATAGATGAAAGACCTGAAAGCCACCATGAGCAGCTCAAAGTAGGAAACGCTCAAATCCACAGATCCGGGAATGGTCACGCCTCTCCCTGCCAAGTTCAGAATACCGGAGATGGACCGATTCGACGGAACCGAATGTCCTCAAACGCATATCGACACCCACGTTCTCGGCATGAGAGCGAAAGGAGCAACCCTCCAGCAAATGGCCGACCACTTCCAGCATACGCTCAAAAGTTGAGCGTTACGATGGTTCCTGAGGGTCAAGCCTGTGGATCGCCACACCTGGGATCAGATCAGTAACATCTTCCTAGAGCGGTACCGATCCAATCTAGAGTGGGAAATGAGTCGTGAGGACTTAATCACCACTGAGCAGAAAGCGTTGGTGAATTCTACAAAAGGTGGAGTTGGAAACTCTCCAAGATCATGGAGCCACTCTCCAAGGATGAACAGATGCGGATCTTCAAGTCCTGCTTAAGACCGTCCATCAGAACTCTCATCAGTCATCATTTCTTCCCAGATCTCCGGGCCATGGTCAATGCCGGCTCACAGTTTGGGAAGGACCTCAAGGAAAAGTTGGCTACTGCACAGCCATACAGATACCGATCAGCAGTTGCATTCAGTCCCGCATCGGCCCCCGGCAAAGGGAAATATATTCTGTCAACTACATCCATCAGGGACAGCAGTCGGGCAACAGAAACCCAGTCCCACAAAGAACCAATTCCACTCACAAGCAGCCTGCCGTACACTTCGACAAGTTTGACATGCCGCTAAGCAAGATGCTGGAAGGGTTAATTAAGGAAGGTCTCCTTAAACCCGTTGCAAATTACAAACCCAAGAATCCCGTAGTCAATGCTGACAAGAGCAAGTACTGCGCCTTCCATCAGTATCACGGCCATACCACCAACAACTGCGTGGGGTTACGATACGAAATCCAGAACTTGATAGAGGAAGGAAAATTGGAGCGTCCTCGTGGACCCAATACAGTCGGAAATCCTTTCCCGAACAACAACAGTGTGAATGCCATTGAATGGGTGCCCAAGAAGATTGCCGCAGAGCCAGTTCCTCCGCCTCTTCCAGCCGGGTCCTCATCAAATGTCCACATCAGCTACGATGTTTGTGACTGCTCCGCCTGCCTGGAGTACTAGTCCCAAGACATGGTTCTTGAGCAATCCTCCGAGAAAACAGAAGAAGAAGTCCTCTCAACAGAAACTGAGAGAAAGATACGAAGCTGGAGACACCAGTGTGGGTACACTCGGAGAGCCATCCGGGAGATTCGACTACTACCTGCTCTACTCCAGCCAGTCCTCCCTTCCTCCAGGCCATGTAGCTTTAGAGCAAACAGGGGTGGGAAAGCCGAAAAGTCCTGCTGACAATAGAGTTCAGACCTTGGGACACCGGAATACCTCAGATCTTGGTAATCTTACTGCCACTCAGAAGCCTAACCCCCCGCGGGATCAGCCAAGGTTCAATTTGTCCAGCGTCCGAGCACGGACCGGCAAAGGAAGATCAAAGTCAGCTTGGCACTCGCACTCGATCAACGTGCTAACCAAGGGCGGCAACCGCCACAAACAGCCTCAACACAATCATGAGGCTCCAGCGAAGGCTTTACCTCGCAAGAGTAAAACAGGAAATGGATGGCTTGATGGCTCTCCTTCTCCGGATAGAGACCAGATCTACGATTCCCGACTGTATGGAAGTATGATCACGTTCTGCGACGAAGACATACCGAGAGATGCCTCGGGGCACAATGAAGCTCTGTACATCACTCTCAAGCTCAACACCATATCACTCCCCGGAGTATTGGTGGACAACGGATCAGCCGTTAATGTTCTCCCTCTCAGCATGATGCGAGCCCTACGCATCAACGAAAGCCACCTGATTCCGTCAACCCGGACTATCAAGGCCTACGACAGCACGTCTCGTCCCATCCTGGGGATGGTGACTCTGGAGCTCTGGTTCGAAACCCAAATGGTGCCAGCAAAATTCCACGTGATGGACATTCCATCCGAATTCACAGCTTCTGTTGGGGCGCCCTTGGCTACATCACATGAAAGCCATAGCCTCCACTCTCCATCGGTGCGTTAAGTTCATTAACCGGCAGGAGATCTTGAAGTCATCAGAGGGGACAGTTTCCTCATAGGAAACGAAGCTGAGACAGCAGCCAAGCGTGCCCGCAGCCAGGCACCAGGGCTACCTCCTTCTAATCAACCAAGGGACTACCGGGGCAAATCTCATCAGAATCCCTCAGAGTTCGGAGATGCTAACTACGTCAATGTACTCGAGCAGGCAGACCCTGAAGATGTCCGATACATCAAGTTCAACTGTCGTTTCCAACATTTGGAGGCATATTGGAAAGAAACACTGAGCATCGCCATGATACGGGCGCATAAACCCCCTATCTCCAATTGGAGATTTGTCAGCATTCTTCAAGCCAACTCTCTGGCCCCGCCAGGCGAAGAGATTTTCGTGATAAAGTTCAACAAGCACCGTCATACTCGTCTTGAATGTATGGACGTCGTATGGGATGTCCTCCACGAGGAACTACCCGCTGAGCCCCTTTTCTCCAGCGAAGGGCATGATGTTTTCCTAGCAGCTCCAGCAGCGCACCAGGACCCAATACGTCCCTACGTTTGGGTTGAGCCGTTAGACGACGACAAATCAGGACTCTCCGGAGTCGAGGACGCGGCAGACCCGCAAGAAGATCCCTACATACATATGCTCAGTTTCGAGGATGGCACCCATTCTGATCAGGTCACCTACGACCATGGCTCCAATACCATGGAAATTGTTAAGCTCAACATCCTGTATAGGCAGTTATTCGGGGATTGGAAGCAACTGGTTGACACGAAAAAGAACCCCTCTGATTAAGTGACTGACGACGACTTCGTCAACATCATCTATTCCAGATATCCTGATGATACCAAGGATCCGGTCCTTATTATCATATTTTGCAACGCCAAAGTTACCCTCGACGACTGGCTGCTCATGGTAAACGAGGCCCTGGCCAATCGAGCTCAGAGCTCATCATCAATTCCGACTACCAGCCCCAGTGGCAACCGGCCCGTGCCGTCAGTCAAGCTTACAGCCACAAGCGCCGCCAAGGCCAAGGGCAACAGCGAAGGAGACAAAGCTCCTCACCCTGCTACAAATCAGATCAACCTCGGAAACGCTTCCGGCAGCCACCCCGAAAACATCTGTGAAGGTCTTCCCCGCAAGACAGAGTCAGCTTTCGACGTCGGAAATGACCACCTTAGCATCAACATGCTCAAGTTTGATTCTACTCCCAGTCGTCACGGCCACGGATTCAGACATCCTGCCAGCAAACTGCTAGCTCTGATAGACTTGGCGATCCAGCGGGATCACGAGACTATCAACATTGCAGAATTCAACACCCCCGTGGGTTCAATCAAGCAGATATGGGCAAACTTCTTGGTAACTGAGATCAAGGAAGGCCACATGGAATGTCCCAGCCCGACTTCCTTTGTCAACATAATCCAAGTGTTTCCACCATTCGGAGATTTGGATGTGATCACAGTTCTAGACACTAGCCAGACGGCGCGCACCTACGGAGACTGTTTAGCTCTCGCAAGGAAGGCCCTCATGGAACTAGCCGCTCAAGAGAACCATCTCTGGGACGAAAACCAAGCTCAAAGGACCCACATGGACCAAGCCCTTAAAGTGTCACAAGCAGCTTCAGACAGAAAGCTAGAGGTCACTCTAGACCAGTTCGACCTCAAGGGTTTTGCTCACGGCAACTTCCTGGACTACCGTCTGTTCTCATCCAACCCCCTCTACCAAACGAGGGTGGTCAATGGTCCCGATGACCTAGGAGATGGAACGGCACAGCAGGAAGGGTATCAACGCTTATCTCCCCGAGAAAAGCAAGTTCTCTGTGAAAGCGACGATGAAGACGATGAAACCATTCTCTTCCAAGCCGAGCATGAAGTCAACAAAACCGGAATCCCAAGGGTCCTGGGAGGATGGGGACGGATCATTTCCACACTCAAGCTAAAAGGCTAACTGAGAGAGGAAGGTCTATTCAAAAACAAGAGAAAGATAGAAATTCATCTCCAGCAACTGCTCAGGGAAATTCCACAGTCTTCGGCATTCGTTTACAGAAACGATCAACTGGGACAGCAACCAGATACATGGGCAGATGTTCGGGAAGCCGTGTACTCACCTTCCGACATACCCGCCACTCAGATAAAGAGGAAAAGAAAGCTCTCCCCGATGGAGGTCTACCTAGACTGCTACATTCAGTTCAAAGAAGCACTGGCTATTCTCACATGGGAAGAAACGCAGGCACTAACTCTCGACGCAGGCTCTGCTGCAAGAAAGTTGATCTGGGCCAAGAGTGGAGGAAAATTAGCAAACCACGAGTATCACCAAATCCAACTCCAGAATGCCCTGAGTATGCTCAGCAAGAAGGAAAGGAGCGCGGTATACCGTGAAGAGATCAAGGAGACTGTTCGCCTGAACCAAGAACTCTTCTACCTCCCCCGGAGGGTCAGCAACGCACGCAGGTTCGGCTCGCAACCTGTTGCGCGCGACGTTCGAGCAGTGCATCAAGCGTAGACTATCTCCCCATGGAGGCACCCAAGCCGGTATCCTGGGACAGAATTTGTAAAGCTGCCGAAACTCCCGAGAACACATCTACAGTCAATGAATTGAGGGAAGACATATGGCCCTATGCTACGAGGAGTCCTCCTCTAACTATGGATCAACTCAGAGCGGCCTATTCAGAAGGGACCAAGCCTGATGTCAGCGTTCTAACCCGATCGGGTCAAATCCATGCACTACCACCTAAGGCCACCAAAAAGCCGACGGAGCCAGAACTGTAACCCGGCCAGCCCGAAGATGCAAGTTCCCTGAAGGAGGACCCGATCCTCACTCAGCTCAAACAGACCCAGGCGAACATTTCCCTTTGGTCCCTGCTCACATCTTCATATCCTCACAAGCTCAAGCTAGAGGAAAGTCTGGCCCGTACCATGGTCCCCGTGGACGCAACCCCAGATGAAGTCATTCAGATGATCGGCAACATCCACTACGACAACATTATCACCTTCACAGATTTGGACCTTCCAAAATTTGGGGCTGATCATAATGAGCCGCTCTACATCACAGTCCAGCTGGACGAGCGTCGCCTTCCCCGCGTGTTGGTAGACGAAGGTTCCGGAATGAACGTCTTGCCCGCCAAGATGATGGACCTGCTTGACATCAAGCTCACAGATCTGAAGCCTTCAGTCCACACTGACAAGGCCTATGACTCTACTTCCCGTACAATTCTCGGGGTTGCTACTCTTAATATCTGGTTCGGAAAGCGGATGATCCCCACCGAATTCCAAGTGTTGGACATTCCAATCACTTTCACAGCCATCCTGGGGCGTCCCCGTCGCATCAAATCAATGGCGTGGCATCCACCCTTCACCGGTGCCTCAAGTTCATGCAAGGCAACGAGCTAACTACGCCAACGGCGACAGGCCACCACCGAGGGGACCAAAGACCAACGACATTCCAGTGTTAGAAATCAAGCATAATGACGACATGGCATTAGCTGGATTCACTACGGATACCTCCAAGATCCAAATATGCAACGCGGACCTTCCACTATCTCATGACAAGATTCCTCTGCCATGAAGATGATGAAACTTCGTGAACTTCATCCCGGGGCCGGGGCTCGGCAAAGGTTACAGGCCAACACCAATTCATCGAAGTCAAGGACCACACCACGGTCCAGGGGCTTGCTACGTGCCAACACCGCCGACATCGGGAAAGACAAAAGGCTCGCCCGCACCAAGGCAAAGGCTCCGCAGGGAACCTCCGCGCACACCCAACCTCCGACCTTACAGTTTCGACCTCGCTCATTACTTCACCAAGGGAACCGGCTAAGAGAAGCGAGGGACCGCCATGGAGAACCGATAGCATAAGCCGAGGGACCAATAAGGGAACAGCAACTAGAATCCGAAGGGACCGACAGCGAAAGGAACGGCGACAGAACCGAGGGGCGGGGACCGGCGGTGGAGCGATGAAGATGAGAAAGAAGCAGGGATAGTCAGCATAGAGACTACAGAAAGGATGGAACAGCTAGCACGGGACCTCAAGCGTTTCAGAGGACTCAAGGCTAATCCAATAAGGGGAGCATTCCTCGACATCACAGCTCTACCTGGACCAACTGCCACCACAGTCCAGCATGAGTACACATTCAAGGGAATCCCAGACTTGGAGGAGCAGCTCAGGGCACTCTCCATGGGAAGCAGATTGTTCGAATCAGCCGCCGAGGTCACATTCGAGACAGTAGCTCCAAAGCAGAAGGAACCAAAATTCATAGAAGACGCTCTCAGTGGACCAGCTCTACATAGTCTTTTTGAAGAAGTCATGGAGGTGCCAAACCTGATTGACCTGGGCTCCGAAAATAGCATGATCGCCATGATTGGGACAGCAGAAGCCAATCCTCTCGATCCCCGAACCCTCGTCAAGCATCCAGCTAGGGGTGGCTTGGTAGGTATACCAAGTGTATTTTGCTTATACCATGTACCTACCAAGTTTAACTTGGTACATGAAAATCAATACCAGTACCAACCGATTAAGTCGGTATACCAACTAAGTTGGTACGGTAGGTACTCGGTTGGTACGAGTTGGTACTAGACTCTACCAAATGTATATATTAAAATAACAATTTTTCTATTAAAACAAAATAAATATAATAGTACATCATTATAAAATTAAAAAGAGATTATAATATAATAATAAATCCATCTCTAAAGTGCTTACTAGCCTCAAAATCACATGAAAATTCTTTAAGAAGGACTAAGTCTGTTACATAGATCAATTGAAAATGTTAAATCCTTCCAGAAGACATGCATGTAAAACCAACTCTATGTGCATGACAACTATCAACTTGATGACAACTATCAACTTGATTCTGCTTCATCAGACATGAAGGGAATGAGAATCAAAGCTTTTGATATAAGGATTTTTTAGTGTTCTTAGAGTAATATGTGTAAGAGTATTATAAAAAAACATATGGGTATCATAGTCCATTTAGTGTAAGAAGAAATGTGACTGCTTCACTTCAAATGCTTGCTCCAGCCTTAAATTCACCACTGTGCATCTCAGTATGGTGTTGTATACTCTCTCCGTCCCGCCCGAAGAGGCACAAAACCAACCTCGCACGCAAATTAAGGAAAATGATGTAGGAAAGAGAAAAAGTTTAAATGTTGTGAGTATGAAAAATTAAATAGGAGAGAGAATGAGTGGGAGGAATAGTTAGGAGAGAGAATGTTGTGAGTGTAAAAGTAAAGTAGGAGAGAGAATGAGTGGGTGGAATAGTAATAAAAACTTTCCTTTTTGAGAAAGTGCCTTTTTAAATGGGACACCCAAAAAGGAAATTTGTGCCTTTTAGGGCGGGACGGAGGGAGTATTGATTTCTTATTAGATAGTTGATCACAATTTTGTGATGTCAAACTGTACTCTGCTTACAATGGAGCATATATAATTCATATATAGCAAACACTGTAATCTCACATGAAAATACAACACATGTAAGAAATTGGAATATACCTACTACTTAGAGATGATTAGGTCAAATTAAGTAAATAATATATATATATATATATATATATATATATATATATATATATATATATATATATATGATGTTAGGCAGTGGAAAATCATCTTTAGGGCTGGCCTTGTTGAGATCCCGGAAATCCACATAGCATCTGACCTTTCCATTGGCCTTGGTGACCGTCACGATGTTGGAAAGCCAGGTCGGGTACTCAATCACTCTGATGAAACCAACTTGGAGCATTTTCTCAATCTCTTCTTTAACTTGCAAGGACCACTCTGGCTTGATCTTGCGCAGCTTCTGTTTGACAGGCTTGGATTCGGGATCCAGGGGAATTCTGTGCTCCACGATCGAGGGATCGAGTCCTGGCATGTCTGGTATGACCAGGTGAACACGTCAACATACTCCGGAGGAGGCTTATCCAGGCTTCTTTTTCTGCATCGGCGAAGAAACTGCCCACTTGTGTCTCTTTAGGCTCTTGTACTGACCCCAGGTTCACTTTGGTCATAACCTCTTAGGCAGCTTGGGCCCGATTGTCCTCTTGGTCAACTACACGCTTGAGAACTTCCTTAATGTATTGTTCATTTAATGTGTCTGCTTCTTTATCAATTGAGTTATTAACGTCTTTTAAGTTGTTTGTTAACTTATCAGTTGTTAAAGTGGCAATGAGTGGATACTCCGAAGGTCGAGACTTTTCATTAAACGAAGACGGAAATACACGGTTGGCTATATTATCATAGTCTTCCGACGTAAGGCCGTTGGACGACTCGGAAGGGGCCGGACTTTTACAGGAGGCGGCTCGAGAGGTTCGAGACCGGGCTTAGGAAGATGTGGGTGCAGGCCCAGCTTGTCTTCCAGTTATGTCTGGCTTGCCCTTGGTCCGTGAAAGTTACCCAGTTCTTCAGTGGCATTGCTGGATGTAGGGCTGGCAAAATTTTCCATTCCGTACCAACCAACTCGTGTATCAACCGTACCAATTATAATTGGTACGTGATAATTGGTATAGCGAAATGTTGGTACCGTACCAATTATAATTGATACACGAGTTGGTTGGTACGGAATGGAAAATTTTGCCAGCCCTACATCCAGCAATGCCACTGAAGAACTGGGTAACTTTCACGGACCAAGGGCAAGCTTACAGACTGGAAGACAAGCCGCTCGCACCCACATCTTCCTAAGCGTCTCGAACCCTCTCGAGCCGATCCTTGTAAAGTCCAGTCTCGAGCCGTCCAACTTACGTCTGGAAGACTATGATAATATAGCCAACCGTATTTCCGTTCTCGTTTAATGAAAAGTCTGACCTTTCGGAGTATCCTCTCATTGCCACTTTAACAACTGATAAGTTAACAAACAACTTAAAAGACGTTAATAACTCAATTGATAAAGAAGCAGACACATTAAATGAACAATACATTAAGGAAGTTCTCAAGCGTGTAGTTGACCAAGAGGACAACCGGGCCCAAGCTGCCGAAGAGGTTATGACCAAAGTGAACTGGGGTCGAAGAGCCTAAAGAGACACAAGTGGGCGGTTTCTTCGCCGATGCGAGAAAAAGAAGCCACACGATAAGCCTCCTCGGGAGTATGTTGACGTGTTCGCCCGGTCATACCGGGACATGCCGGGACTCGATCCCTCGATCGTGGAGCACAATTCCACTGGATCCCGAATCCAAGCCTCGTCAAACGTAAGTTGCGCAAGATCAAGCCATAATGGTCCTTGCAAGTTAAAGAAGAGATTGAGAAAATGCTCGAGTTGGTTTCATCGAGTGATTGAGTACCCGACCGGCTTTCCAACATCGTGACGGTCACCAAGGCCAATGGAAAGGTCGGATGCTATGTGGATTTCGGGATCTCAACAAGGCTAGCCCTAAAGATGATTTCCCAGCTTTGCCTAACATCGACATGCTAGTCGACACCACGACAAATTTCGAAGTAAAGTCCTTCGTGGATGGGTTATTTGGATACTGACAGATCAAAATGTCCGAGGAAGATCAAGCCAAGGCGCTTTCACCACCCCGTGGGACATACTGCTACACGGTCATGCCGTTTCGGTCCTAAAGACGCCGGGCTATTTGGGCTACCCTTACCGGCGGAGGCTGCAATAGCCCTCTTCCATGACATGATTCACAAAGAAATCGAAGTATATGTCGACGGCATGATCATCCACTCCCGAGAGGATCGAGACATGCGGCATATGACAGATGCGAGAAAGTTCTTCAACAGGACTCGAAAGCACTCCATGAGATTGAACCTGCGAAGTGCACCTTCGGCGTCAAGCGAGGTAAAGTGCTTGGGGTACATGGTTACGAGAAAGAGGTATCGAAGCCGATCCTAAGAAAATCAAGGCCATCATCGACATGAAGCCGCCTCGGACTTTGACGAAGTAAAGAGTTTTATGGGAAGACTTCGGTACATCGGTCGCTTCATCAACCAGTTGACATCTCTCTGCGAGCCCATGTTCAAAGCGATGAAGAAGAATGCCGACATCAAATGGGACTTCGAGTGCCGGACAACTTTCGAGAAAATCAAGACCTACTTGGTGAATCCCTAATTACATTGCCCGCCACATGAAGACAAGCCACTACTCCTGTATCGACGATAACGAGACATGTCAATCGGAGCAATGCCGGCACAAGAACGAGAAAGATTCCAAGTTTGAGCATGCAATCTACTTCGTAAGCCGGAAGCTTCAAGGAAGTGAACTCAGCTACTCAGCATTAGAAACAACTTGTACCGCCTTGGTATGGGTAGTCGGGAAGCGAAACACTACATGCGGTCACATTCGGTGCTCCTGGTCTCCAAAATGGACCCCGTCCAGATATCTCTTTGACAAGCCATCCCTGTCGATGCGACTAGCAGTGGTCATTCTTCTGGTGAGTTCGACATCAAGTACATGGTCGAAGAAAATCCACAAAGGGCGAGTAATGGCGAGATCAGTGGCGCGGACTTCCCAAGCAGTGAACCCAAGGGTCCTGATCCGCAGTTTCCGGATGACGGGATCTTCTCACTCGACAGCGCAAACCGTTGGCAACTCTTCTTCGATGGGGCAGCCAACAAGAAGGGGAATGGTATTGGAATGCTCCTTGTAGATCCCAAGGACGAGCATACTCCCATAGCCATCAAGCTAAATTTCGAAACAACCAACAATGCAACAGAATACGGCTTTGTGCGGCGAGTGCGGAAGCCGCCCTCGAGCGCAACATCTCAGAACTGGAAGTATACGGAGACTCAGCATTGATCATCAATCAAGTGTCCAACAAATGGAAAACGGTAAATTCTGGCCTCCAGAAGTACCACGCGTACATGGAGGAGCTCATTGCTCAGTTCAAGGATATCTCTTTCCACTATTTGCCAAGAGACAGGAACCGCTTCGCAGATGCCCTGGCAACCCTCGCCTCTCTTGTCAAAATTCCCGACGGGAAATCAGTAAAACCCCTCAGAATAGGCAGACGGGAAACACCCGCCTATTACTGTGAGATCAAAATAAAAAAGGAAACGATCGACGAACCCTGGTACAATCAAATCTACCAGTACCTCCAAAACAGAGAAGCTTCCTTCACAAATGAAGATGGAAAATATAAAGAAGGGATCAAAGCCAAAAACATGATGGCATTAAAACGCCTGGCATCCCATTTCGTCATGCAGGGGTATGTTGTACAAGAAGCGCCACGAAGGGCCACTCCTTCGGTGTGTAAACAAAGAAAAGCCGGCGAGCTAATGAACGAAGTTCACAACGGAACTGCGGTCCACACATGAACGCCCGAGCATTGACACGAGATCATTCTCCGTATGGGATACTATTGGATATCTATGGAAACGGGCGCATCCGGTTCGTCAGAAGGCTGCGACAAATGTCAACGGTTCTCCAACCTCAATCACATCCCTCCGCATGAACTCTATTGCATGACTACACCATGGCCTTTCGCCACATTGGGAATCGACGTCATCGGCAAGATCACTCCACCAGGGAGCAATGGTCACGAGTTCATTCTAGTCGCGATCGACTACTTCACCAAATGGGTAGAAGCTAGATCGTACAAGGTGCTTGAGATTCCAAGAAAGGTGGCCGAGTTCATCAAAGAGAACATCATGTGCCGATACGGGGTGCCCAATGAGATCATATCCGACAATGGGACTCACTTCGAGGAGATTGTGACCAGCTGGCGACCGAATTCGTAGTCACACGTCACAAGTCTTCTCCTTACTGAGACCACAAACCAATGGTGCGGTAGAGGCGGCAAACAAGACTCTCGCCATGATAATCGAGAAAGATGACCACCGAGAGGTCGGGAGCGCCCGAAAAGCTACATCTAGCCCTGCGGGGATACAGAACATCAGTCAGAACCGCCACCGGGGAGACTCCGTTCGCACTTACCTACGGAATGGAAGCAATGTTACCCGTGGAATTGGAAATTACATCCCTCCGAGTCCTCTTGGAAAACGGGATCAATGAAGTCGAATGGCTACAGAGCCGTCACGATGAACTTGCTCTACTCGACGAGCGCAGATTGAAAGCCATGGAGCACACTCGAGCCTACCAAAGCAGAATGGCCCGAACATTCGATAAGAAAGTCAAGATCCGAGACATCAGAGAGGGCGACTTGGTGCTAAAGGAAAAGCCTCCTACGCAGACCAATCCCCTTGAGAAGTGGGAGCCTACCTAGATAGGACCGTTCGTGGTACAAAGAATCTTCTCCGGAGGAGCCATGAAGTTAGCAGACTTGGACGGAAACCCTTTCGTTAACCCCGTGAATGGAAGCAAGCTCCGCAGATACTTTGTTTGAGGAAGAGCACGAGTCAACTCTCCTTCCCCATACACCACCCCTCAGTAAAATTAAAGTGCTAAAAGAGTAATACCCAACTGGATACATTCCCGCTAATGATCTAGGTAAAAAACAGGGTCACACTTCTTTTTTCTTTGTTTTTCTCAAATTCACCTAAAAGTGTCGAACTACGGTGACCTGAGCCCCTTAGTCCAATTTTAAAAGGGGAACGTAGGCAGCCATCATTGGTTCGGTCTCAAAAACAAAAAAAATACAATAAGCATCAATTGCTTGTGTTTCGAAAAACTCTTTTCAATTAACCTACAAATTCATTATGGTTAAAACAATCTTTGATGAGTTCAAGCACGGTCAACTCTTGACTCGCTACACGCTAGCAAAACTACAATAAAACATTAATCAGTTAATGTGTCTGCAATAACAGTGGGTGGATACTCTGGATAGCAAGGTCAACCTGGTTTCCTCCTTCTTCCCCTTCCCTTTCCCACGGCGAGTGTTCTTCACCTTCACAGGGAATATTCTGGTAGTCCTTCTACCTGGCTCAGGGACCCTTCCCGACGCCTCCGTCAAGCCTGTAGCTGTCAAAACAGCCCTTTCCCTAGCTCTGTCTTGAGCTGCCTCTCTTCGAGCTATCATGACCGTGCTTTGATTGGCCTCCCGATCAGCATTGGCCTCATAGTCAGCCATGTCATTCCCGGTACGATCCCGAGGGTTAGCTCCTGCTTCGGTCCTCCTCAAGGTCGAGCTGTCAAGGTAGTCACGACCCAACAGCTCACTCCGTCTCCACAAGATAGCCATCTGTGTCTCCCCTATACACTCTTCATACCAGTTTAGATACTGCGTAGACAGAACAGTGCCCCCCTCTCTGGTGAAAGAAAACCCTGGCAGGAAAGGACGTGTATTGCCACCACCGTGTGAGCAGCAATAGTGTCGAAGGATCTTCCATCAGCAGAGATCCCACCTCGAAGGTAGCAGCATGACTCAAGCCCGTCAATGGCACCTGCTCCAGCCCGTGCTTGTCGCGAGAACCAACGATGGAATGTAAAAAGACGTGCGAGACAGCCCGACACTCGACAACCAATAGACCCTCGAGCGGTCCGACAAGTCTATAACTTCCGGTGGGGAACCAACCATCGCAAGTGATGTGTGCGAGTGCGGCCATCCCGAGCTCCGGCTCGGCTGATCGCCCCCTATCACCGGAGGACGTAGAAAAGGACCAAGCGTCATAAGACACCGGCACTTCGGGCATCATCGCAACCTCTCCTCACCCGGCCGCATGGTAAGCATGGCGGGACTCCCTCCCCGCATGTATCGGCCACCGGTCGCTATCCGACCCCATGCCTAGGAACGTCTCGCCCGAAACCAAAGGCACAATGTCTCCCAGTTCCGGCCTTTGCCTCACCAGGTCCGACATCTGTTGTGATGGCACACACCCAGGGACGTGAATGTGAACAAAGTAGCGATCGCGCACAGATGTAAGTACCCCAATCTGGATTACCCTCTTCCGAGCACACGGGAAACACCGCAGACTCACAAACGCAGTCTCGGAGACCTTTGACACTCAAAACCCCCCCCCAAAACCCCCAGCCAAACCAAGGGAGGAACCTTTCTGGGATAAAAAGGGACAAAAGGACCTTTTGGGAATTTTTCAGAAATCAGAAAAGCAAATATGGTCCGTACGGACCTCTTTGCTTCAATGATTACTGAATCCCCTTAAAGTCCAACTTATTACCTCAAATCCCGGAAGTGATCATTACCCCCCTACATGGTTGGTCCGTACGTACCTTTTTGCATGCAAGGTTGGTCCGTACGGACCTCTTTGCAACCAAACACCATCATGGCTGAATCTTCTTAAAGTCCACTTATTCCTTCAAATCGAGGAAAACCAAAAAGTTGGATTACCTAGAAGGTCCGTACGGACCTTCTTGCACCAAATCTGGCACTATAAATAGAGGGCTCCCCCTCCCTCATTTCAGACATCTCCCTCTTCTCTCCTCTCCCCCCAGCCTTCTGGCACCCCTCTAAGACCTCTCGAGGCACTCTCGGCCCCTTTCAGATCCTTCCGAGGCCTTCCGAGCTCCCTTGTGGTGCTCCGAAGCCTCTCCGAGCGCTCTCGCGACGGTCCCGCGCTGCCCCGAGGCACTCTCGAGGTACTCTGAGGCCCCTCGTGGTACTCCGAGGCCTTGCCTGGTCTTTCCCAAGGCGTTCCGGCTCTTTCTGAGTCAAATCGGCGATCCCGGCCCACGCCGAACCTCTGCCCGAATCCAACCAACGATTCCAACGCACGCCGAACCTCTGCCCGAATCCAACCAACGATCTCAACGCACGCCGAACCTCTGCCTGAGTGATCCCTGCGATCCCAACGCACGCCGAAACTCTGTCCGCAGACAACCGGCCCCCTTTCGAAGCAATCCCGGTCCGTCCCGGAACACTATTTCATCCTCAGACACTATTCCCCAGCGGAAGAGAGACACGAACCAACATTGGTAAGGCTTCCTTCCTACACTATTTCAATACATTTCAATAAAGTTGTGTACAATGTAGACATCCGACACAGCATGCATTTTTAAAAGCACATACACACACACACAACAGTTAAAGAATATTAGGGGTATTCGAAAGACTCGTTTTACGAGGCGACTCGGGTGAGCTCTAAGATTCTAATATTCTCTTCCCGAGGAGTCATCTGACCTCCGAACTCAAAAATCTCATCACACAACAAAAACAGTTTATTTTTAAACGGATGCCCTTTTTCAATGTTTTGGGCTTAATAAAAACGGCGTGGCGACTCTACAAAGCAAACACACAGCGAGACACCTCCAACACAGCAAAACGGAATAAGCCAGATACCGGGGCGCGAACGCGCTGCCTATCGGATCCGGGCCATTTCCCGAACACGACGCAACAAAATGCGAGATGACCGGGGTGGGACCAATCCGCGCGCGAGCCGGATCCCCGGGTAATTTCAGTTGGCAACTCCGTTGGGGACATTTTGTTTTAAAAAACTTTTAAACAAAAAACAAAAGATTTTTAAAATGATGATGAGGGTCAAACTTTCATTTTACCCCTTTCTTTAACTGTTGTGTGTGTGTGCATGTGCTTTACTTTTTATTTTACAAAAAAAAATAAAAATACAAAAAAATGCATCAATAAACATCTGTGTACATACATTTAAAATTCTTCAAAAACTTCTGTTTTACTCAGAAAAAGAATTTTAGAGACCGCACACTACTCGCTTTCTTGCCTCGGTTACACCGCACGCTACTCCTGCTTCTTTGCCTCGGTTACACCGCACGCTACGCGCCTTTGCCTCGGATACACTGCACACTACAACCCTTAACCCGGAGTGGTCTCGGTTGCGATCCGTTTGGTCTTCCTAGGCCTCTTGGATGCGCACGGGATCATTCCAAACATCCCATCTAGCCCAAGCGTCAACCACTGCACGTTTGAGTCTTGAGTCACACTCTGTCCGGACTCGGTTGGTTTTTACCCGGTTCGTGTCATACAAGCACGGATACATATCCCATGCGGCCATTTTACGAGTCGAAGCTCGGAACTCAAGATCCCTTGCGCAAGCAAAGCGATGAAAGGTCATGCTAAAATCTTGACTGATCTTGATTTCCGAAGCTACACCCAGACGATGTTCCGTCCCAGATATACATCCATGCCCACATGACACCATGTCATCAAGCCTTTAATACGTCAGCCATGACGATATGACCCAGCTAACGCCTAATCTCACAGATCCCTTGCGCAAGCAAGGTAAAGAGAGGTCATGCTGAACTCTTGACCCGATCTTGACTCAATGGCTGGCTCGGTTTGCTATTCACATGGCTAACGCATTAAAACGAACATGACAGGCTTGGTCCTTAGGTTCGATTTTTCTTTTAGGCCGGTGGAAATCGCTTGCCCTATAGGACCCTCGCCCGGGGCTGTCCACCTTGGGATGTCGAAATACAGGTGCAAAACGAGGGGCTTATAGCCGCACAGATGGTCTCCACTGACCCAGGATCTAGCATAGTTGCGAAAAAGAAGAGCAATCTTTTCCAACCTACCTAGGATTCTGAGAAAACACATTTTAAGTAAATTAAAACAACAAAAAAAAAAGCGAGAATCGCATGTCACGTAAGCTTTCCCCCTTTATCCAAAAGGCCTTCCCATGTCTAAACCTTGCCCGTCACCCCCTCCAGCGAACCGAGAGTGATCGAGAATACCCGGAAACTACTCTCCCCGTGTCAAAGCCGCAAGGTCCAACATCCTTCCCACCGCAGTCACCAGGGCAGTCCGTCAGCTCCCCATGGCCAAGTCAGTGGATAACAACGAGGAAAATGGGACCTTACCCCCGAGAAATTTCCCAACCTTGGAAGAAGTTTGGCAGGTCCTCATGACTATTGAGAAACGCCAAGGTGAACAACAAGCCTGGATTGAAGGTGCCATGCACCACTTCGGGACATTAGCCACCCAACTACTGGGCTTCCAAAGTCATGCCCGCTCTGCGGCTTCTAACGTCTCTCATTGTCTCCCGAGAAGTCAACTGTTGCCCTCATACGAGCCATGCGATTACGACATAAAGCCACAAGACCCCAGGGGAAGACGTGCCCATTCGGCATCACGAGGTCCGGTACCACCGCCGAACAACGAACACATACGGTGGGACGTCTGCGATTGCACCGCTTGTACGGAAATGGAATTCCAAGATGAAATGAACGAGGGCCGCCCTCGAAGAAAGAAGAAACCCTCTTCTCAACAAAAACTGAAGAAGAGATACGAATCTGGCGACCCCACAGTCGGAACCCTCGGAGAACCCTCAGGAAAGTTTGACTACTACGTCATCTACTCCAGTAAATCTCCTCAGCCTAGCTCTGCACAAGGCCACGGCAACGTACGCGCCATGATCGAGTGGGACGAGCTCCGCACCGCCACCGACGGCCCGAAGGTCAGGATACCTCAACCCTGTCTTGGGAGGATCTCAAAGCCCTTGTTGATGCTTCCACAAGAGCTATGACGGTGAACGAATTGAAATGCGCGATCGGCCCTACGCCAATCAAGGCCCTCTCATTACGAAATAGGAGAGACAAGCAAAGCGGCAAAGCCGGAGGTGAACGTTCTAACGCGTTCGGTCAAATCCCGACAGATCCTCCACGGGCGGACAAAAGGCCGGCCATACGAGCCACGGGCGAAAAGGGGCCCTATGCCAAAGAAGCGAAACCCTTGACCCGAAAGGTGAAGATCTGTCTTAACTCGGCTCAAGCGTACTCGGGCTAACATCTCGCTCTGGTCTTTACTCACTTCATCTTACCCGCACGAACTCAAGTTGGAAGAAAGTCGCCGGACCATGGTTCCCATCACCGTGACACACGATGAAGCGGTTCGGATGATCGGCAACGTTAATTACGGCAACATCATCACTTTCACGGAGCTCGACCTCCCAAAATTTGGGGGCGACCACAATGAGCCTCTCTACATAACGGTTCAAGCGGACGAGCGCCGTCTCCCTCGAGTCTTGGTAGATGGGGGATCATCCATGAACGTCCTTCCATCCAAAATGATGGATTTGCTAGGGATCAAAGCAGCGATGCGAAACCCTCAACTCGAGGCAATCAAGGCATACGACTCAACGTCTCGCCCGAGTCTTGGGAATAGCCACCTTGAACCTATGGTTCGGAAAACGAGATGGTCCCGACCGACTTCCAAGTCATCGACATCCCGATCACATTCTTTGCCATCTTGGGACGCCCTTGGCTACACGAGATCAATGGGGTGGCATCCACCCTCCATCGGTGCGTAAAGTTCGTCCAAGGAACAGATCTAACCATCATCTACGGTGATAGCATAGTCACCGAAAGGACCGACACAAACGGCGTCCGGTCTTAGAGATCAAACACGACAATGATGGCATGATGCTAACGGGGTTCACCATCGAAAGCCCAAAGCCCGGGTGTGCCACATAGAGCACCTTTGATTTGGGACAAGATCCCTCCCCGATGAAAATGATGAAGCACATGAACTACATCCGGGGCTTGGTTTGGGAAAACGACATCAGGGTACCCAACAAATCATCAAGATCAAGGAACAGAATACCCTCCATGGCCTGAGATACATTCCTACTCCCGAAGACGCTGCGGAAGACAAGCGAGCTACACGGAAATGCTCTGCCAATGGCGAAAGAGGCTTGCACGCAATCTCCGATCTTCGCCCTTACAGCTTCGACATGACCAAGTACTTCACAAAGAAAGTCGGCAGTTTGAACGAAGACACAGAAAAGGGAACAGAGCTGATCAACGCCAAACAAAGCTGGCCAACAACCATGAACAAGCTCCAGCGAAACCTGGCAAGATTCAGAGGTTTCAAAGCAAATCTCGTCAGAAGATCATTTCTCGACGCACCACCTCTGCCGGGACCCACGACCACCACTATTCACAATGAATTTTGGTTCGGGAAAACCCCCTCTTTGGCAGAAGAACTCGAAAAACTCTCTATCAACACCCCTGCCCCCAACAAGTGGGACGAGTCTGCATTCGAGCTAGCAATGCCCAAGAAAAGAGCGGAAGACTCCACAGACAATGCTTGGAACGAGCCCCTGCTCCGCCTGCTCTTCAATGAAGAAATCGAGGTGCCAGACCTAATCGATTTTGTTTCTGATAACTCTATGATATCCATGATCGGGAACGGTGACACCAAGCCTTTCAAACCCCGCCTCCTATCAAGCTCATTGCCACTCAATAACTGGGCCACCTTCTCCGGACCCACCGCCAGCAAAAGGAACATGATCGAGCAACTTGGTCTGACCCCTCGAGTCCTAGAGTCCAGTGTCAAAACCCATCCTGAGTCCATTATCTTTGAATTTGAGTCTCTCGAGTCATCTGACGGCCTCACACCAGAAGATTACGAACTCATTGCCAATAATGTATTCCCATATGCTCTTAATGAATGCTCCGACCTTTCTAGAATATCCTCTCATTGCATCTTTAACAACTGATGAATTAACTAACACACAACCGTTAATCACAATTCATCTAAACGAAGAAGCAAGCACATTAATTGAATAAATGCATCAAGCAAACATTTAAGCATGTTGTCAAACGAGAGAAAAACCGGGCCCAGTATGAGGAGGTTTTAATCACGGCGATTTGCGAAATTCTTTGAAGAGCGAAAGAGACGCAAGTCGAAGCCATTTCCGGCCTGACCGGATCTTCCAATACCTCGAACGGGAGACCGCCTTCATGGACGAGGAAGGCCAACGCGGGGAAGGAGTCAAGCCAAGAGCATCATGGCCCTAAAATGCCTCGCCTCTCACTTTGTCATCCTTGGGGACATCTTTGTACAAGAAACGCTACCAAGGACCACTCCTACGCTGCATCGGCCCGGGAAGAAGCAAACAAGCTCATGAGCAGAAGTCCACAATGGGGCTTGCGGTCCCCACATGAACGCCCGAGCCACGATGCAAATCATTCTCGGGATGGGCTACTCTTGGATCTCCGTGGAGCGAGGCCGCATCCACTTTGTCCGAAGGCTGCGACAAGTGTCAACGGTTCTCCAACCTCAATCATCTACCCCCTCACGATCTCTACTGCATGACTATGCCTTGGCCCTTCGCCACTTGAGAAATTGACGTCATCGGGAAAATCGCTCCACCGGGCAGCAACGGTCACGAGTTCATCTTAGTAGCCATCGACTACTTCACCAAATGGGTCGAAGCCAAGTCTTACAAGGTGCTCACCTCCAAGAAAGTCGCGCATTTCCTCAAGGAAAACATCATGCCCGATACGGCATCCCGAGCGAGGTCATATCGGACAACGGCTCACACTTCGAAGGGGAATGCGACGGCTTGGCCGAATTCAAGATCACACGCCACAAGTCTTCTCCCTACCGGCCACAAACAAATGGCGCCGTAGAAGCGACAAACAAGACTCTCGAACGGATCATCAGAAAAATGACCACCCGAGGACGAGATTGGCCCGAGAAGGCTGCACCTTGCACTTTGGGGCTACCGAACATCGGTCGGAAACGGCCACGGGAGAAACTCCATTCGCCACGACATACGGGATGGAAGCGGTCCTCCCCATTGAATTGGAAATTCCCTCACTCAGAGTCTTCTTTGGAAAATGACGTCAACGAAGTCGAATGGCTCCGAAGCCGACACGGCAATTGGCTACGCTAGACGAGCGACGACTAAAGGCCATGGAACACGTCCGAGCCTACCCAAAGCGGGATGGCTAGAGCTTTCGACAAGAAAGTCAAGTCCGAGACATCGGGGAAGGCGATACGGTACTCAAAGAAAAGCCTCCGCTCGAACCAACCCAGCTGGGAAAATGGGAACCAACATGGATCGGCCCTTTCGTGGTTCAAAAGATCTTCTCGGAGGTGCCATGAAGGCAGCAGGACCTAGACGGCAATCCTTTCATGAATCCAGTCAACGGAAGCAAACTTCGCAGATACTTCGCCTAAAGAGGAACAAATGTGCATCTCTTGACACTCCATGTAGTGTCGAACTGCGCAGACCTGAGCCCTCTAGTCTGGGGAAACGTAGGCAACCTTAATTGGTCCGGTCTAAAAACACACAAAAAGGTCAAAAGTTTGAATGTCAATCAAGACCTCCATCAAACTACACACTTTCCAGGAGCATGCCTCCACCATCACCTTGACCAAGTCAAACAACGGCGGCAACATCAAAGGACATCCGAAGGTCACTCAGCGTCAAACGACTGACCCATGTACGCTTCGAGCCAGGGGCTTGTCTTCGCCCTCACACGCTTCAAAAAATAAAATAAAGAGCTCGAGCAAGGGCTCACAAAAAAAAAATAAAAAAAAGAAGCTCAAGCAGAAGCTGCAAAAATGAGGTCAAGAGCCCGACGCCAACAAGAGGCAAGGAAGCTACGGAAAAGACCGTCAAAACGACTTGTCAGGGGATCATCCAACCTCTCAGCCAAACACAAAGCCCAAGCAAAAGGGATTGCCGTCAGGGCCCAGGCCACTTCAGTCCGAGAATGCAACAGAAAAGTCCAAAGATGGACGCCGCCGGTGCACAAAGAAACGAAAAGCGAACAAGGGATCTTGCGTCTCGACAAAGCTTTAAAAGTAAATCACAAATCACTAACGATTACAACATTTCTTGATGAGTTCAAGCACGGTCTACTCTCAAATTCACAACATGCTAAAAGACAGCTTAATACATTTAACAAATAATGTGTTTGCAATGCAATGAATGGATACCTAGGAGGTCATTCCGCGCCATCTGCGCTTGTCCCCTCGCCATTCTTTCCTTTCTTCCCTCGTCCCCGGCGAGTCTTCTTTTGCTCCACGTGAGCCAGCTCTGCGTCTCTCAGTCAGAGATTAGGGGTCCTCCCGTAGAGTCAAACAATCCGGCGGCTCTCGGGGCTTCATTCGCCGTGCTTCGGCTCGGATCTCCTCCTGCGAGTGCGCAAAGAGGACCTCTCCCCGTCGGTCGGTCAACTCTAGTCTCGTAGTCAAACAAAGTGTCTCCCGTGACATCTGAGGGTCGGACCGGGCTTCGGCACTCCTAAGGCAATAGCTACTACGGCAATCGGGCCCCAGAATCGCTCACTTTGCTCCCAAAGCCACTTGGGACTGCCCAACATTTGCTCGTACCGGGCCAGTGCTTGGGTTGTCAATACGACACTCTCCCAGACGTCTAAGGAGCACCGCGGGAGGGAAGCGGAATACTTCCATACCCTCGAGAAAATACGGAAGAGCACTGGAGCGGCCATACAAAGAGGAGCTACCTCCGCGGTCGCAAGGTCATCCCGGCCAAACAAAGGCTCTGCTTCATCCCAAGCTGCCGGGAAACAAGCGACGGAATATAGAAGGAGGACCAAGACAAACACGGAACTCGACAACATAGGACCCTTCTGCGAGGCCCTCCTAGTCTCGATCCCCGGTGCGGAACCCACAGCGGATCGATGCGTACCAAGCCGTGCCATCCATCTCTCCCGGGCGGGTGATCCATATCCAACACAAGAGGTCGCCGAGCAAATGACCACGGGCTAAACGACGTCGGAGCCTCGGGCATGGCCTGAAGTCTCTCTCGCAGCCACAAGGTGAGCAAAGCGGGGCTTCCCCCTCTCATAAACCGATTCCCAATTGCCAGACGATCGATACCATGAAGAGTCTCCCCTAGCACCAATGGGACAATATCCTCTCCAGCTCTGCAGTGCCCGACCACATCTAGCAAAGCGCCATCGCAAACCCCAAGGGAGCTGACCATGAAAAGCGTTGCTATCACGCACAAGGCAAATGCATCCCACGAGACATCACTCTCATCATCAATCATGAACCGCTCCGGCAGCGCAGAAATGTCAATATGACCCGAATCAAGGATCATGCCCTGCACTTCTCCCAACGAAGTACGACGAAAGCCTGCAAGCTTCACGCTCACAGCAGCACCACCAATCAAAGGAAGCGAGATGGCCTCCACCTCCGATCCTCCAATCAAAGCCCGAAAATCCTCAAAGGTGGGCACTACCTCGTTGTAGGAGAAGCAATACACATGCCTCCTAACATCCCAGAACTTCGCGGCAGCCCGCAACAAATCCCAATCAGGAACCAACTCCTTAAGAGACCAAACCGAGCAAAGTCGAAACCTTACCTCGAAAGCCCGCCTCTGATGCCTCATACGGTGTCGCATCCACATTTTCAGCCGCTCAAGGAAGTGTGCTTGCCGCTCCTGCGAAAGCCTTGGCAAAATTCTTGGAACGTACGAAGAATCCATGGCAAAAATGGAGGTTCCTAGAGAAAATGGGGAAGAAAGCTCGAAAATGGCTGCAAATGGGGAGTGGGGAAAGTCCAGACATCCGGAAAGCATTTATCCCTTCCCAAAAGCAAAGGTGATCCGTACGGACCTCTTTGCACCCCATGTTGGTCCGTACGGACCTTGTTGCAACCAGGTCCCACTTTTCCAGCAAACAGCACAACAACCACTGTTCCCAGCAGGACCTTGCTCCAAACTGCCCAAACTCTGGCCAAAGCCATTTCCGGCAAGCATACACTACCCACAAACGCACTCCCAGCTCACGTGGCATGCACAAATAATAAAGTAGCAACAATTCCTAGGACAACTCCCGGGAATCACAAAAGACGACATTACATCTTAGAATAAAATACTTTGCGATACAAATGCGAATGTTTTATTACAGGTACATATAATGTCTGTTGCTAAACAAAAAAAACAAAAAAGAGAAGATATGGAAAGAGGGAAAGCAAATGAGCCCTAATCCGACTCTTCAGCATCATCATCATCACTGACATCCTCAAGCGAAAAGTCGGGCACCCCGGCAAACTCGCCAGCCACGCCCTCGTCATCCGAATACTGAACCCCCTCCTGGGGTAGGTACTCAAGATACTCAGAAGGATCAAACCCGATAAAAGGGTCAAAGTAGGCAGGCTCTGACGAACTCTCTCCCTGTGCCTCCTGCGAAGGCCAGAACTGGTGAAAGACCGGCGGCCTCTGGACTCCCGAAGACGTCCCAGCATCCATGCTATGCCGCCCCCGCGAAGGTCCCTCCTGCTGTGGCTCTGGCTCGGCTCTCGGTGGGGGAACGTCCACAGAATGCCTCGAAGGCATCGGCTCGTATGCCGGCACACGCCGCGAAGACCGGCAAGACAGCTTCCCCGCCATCTTCTTCGCAAAGGACCTCATCGCCACATAACGGCGGGTCAGCATGTCATAGGCTCTCCCCGGGACCTGCACAAGCAAACGGCCAAAGAAACGCTCAGCTAAAGAGATACAGGCATACTCAACAAAAGAGAAAAATACAGAAAAGATGCCAAAATGGAAAAGAGTAAGCACACTCACCGGCGCATCCGGGTCAACCCGATAAGCAGCAGGAGCCAGCTCAGGCACGGGTATCGACACCCTACGCCTCGACGAGTCGCCCCGAACATATGTGAAATCCGGCCCAGGCATCGGAACCTCTAGGGGATCTGGCGGGCCAGCCTCCCTCTCCCTCGCCAACACATGTGGCGTCCTCAACTTCCTCCTCACAAAGGTCCCATACTCCTCTCCAAACAAAACAAACTCATCGGCACTCACGCCGCGGATACCTCTCAAACTCCGGCCACGTCCATCTCACGGGAATCCATCATCCCAAAGGCGGGTCCCTCGGAGCCGGGGAGCATGCCGGGCCATCTTTGCCCGAAGACCCTCTCTCCCAGTACATGACATCGCGGGTCGGGCCCGCGGCATCTTCCGCTGCGCCGTCACCACGGTAGCACCCTCAGGCTCGTCGGCCTCATCTGCAGAGCCCGGGGAGTGCAAGCAAAATGCCTCCGGGCTATCTCTCCCCAGATGCTCCTGCACCTCCCCGTAGGTAATGGTGAGCTTACCCCTACTGGTCCTCCTCCTCCTCGCCGGACGGGCCCAGCCCAACATAGCAGGATAGGCCGCTATGGCCCCAGGATCTCGATCCCACGGGAAACACAGGAAGATCTCGTAGAACCACACCTGTGACAAAAGCAGAAAAGGCTTAGTGCAAAAGAAAACGGAGAAATGACAGGTTGCTAATCAAAAACAGCAATAAACTCATACCTCCAAAGCAAAATCAAAGCAAGCCAAAGAACTGGCCACGCCTCTGCTGAACCGGTCCAAGGAGAAATAAAGCTCGGCCAGGCCCGCCTCGCCCCAAGCTATATCACAGACCCTCTCCAAATCAATCAAGCTCTCCAGCAGAGCAAAAGGAGCCGTCGTCGCATGATTCGAGAACAGAGTCTCGGAAAGGGCAAACCACATAAAGGAGCGTGCCAGCTGATCCGCCGTCACCAGGCCGATGCCACGGCAATAGGCCCCAATATTGGCCGTAATCCGCATCTCCACATCGCTATACAGCATGCCCAGGCCCCTGCGAGGACGAGGCTCAAAGCCCAGCAGCTCAGCCAGCACCTCCTCGGACATCCTGTCCCTCCACCGCACTGGCCCTCCTTTGAAGGAAAGCCCGGTGATAGCAGCAAAATCGGTGGGAGTCACCGTCACCTCGCCCCAGCTCAAATGGAAGGTGTGGGTGGTATCCCACCAATACTCAGACAAGCCCAGGAAGATACTCTTGTTCTTCCTCGTATCAGAGATCCCGGCCAAGTTCTCCACGAACACGCCCAAGCCGGAAGCATACACCAACCTCCTAGGGCTCGGCCTGCCCCCCATAGAGATGTCCGGCAACTGCTGCCACAGCTCCACTACAGCCTCGAGCGATCCCCGAGTCTTCATCTTTTTGGCTTTCCCAGCCAAAAGCCCCTCATCCTGCAGGTAAACACAGCAAAGGTACGTCAGTCACAGTACTTAATACCGAAGCATAAAAAAGGTCCGTCACAAAACACGGCACACATTGCACATAATTTTCACATGTAACCCGTCACAAAACACGGCACACATTACTTTCACATGCAACCCGTCACAAAACACGGCATGCATTGCACATAATTTTCCCCATGCAGTCCGTCACAAAACACGGCACACACTGTACAAATTTTCTCAACAGAGGGATTAAGCATTACACGACACATTTTCAAAAGACCCGTCACAAAACACGGCACACATTGCACATAAACTCCCCACAAAGTCCGTCACCAAAAATACGGCACACACTGCATAACACATTTTCAAAAAGAAAAGTCCGTCCCTACACGGCACATACTTTCAGACAAAACCCGTCACAAAAACACGGCACATGTCACATTTTTCACAAGATTTTTCCCTACATGGCAATTTTCCCACAATGTACATACAGAAATAGCATAAGGTACAAAATACCAAAGCATGCATTTCATAGAGAGGCACTTTATTTTTACAAATAAGAGCTAATCTACACATTTTTGCACAAAAATCACATACCCACAATGTTTACATGCTCAACTTCAACAATTCATCACGAATTTCACAAAGAGCATGGCAAACAAAAAAAGCCCCAAATATGCGAAAAACTAAAACCTAGTTCTAGCATTCAACAATTCAAGCAAGGAATCAAGACGAAATTGATTTCTTACCTCCCCGGCGTTCCTAACTCGCCGATTATGCACCTCCGGATTCGGGTACAACACATCCGGGTTCTTCGAAGAAGGCACGAAGGAGATGCAATTTCTTTGAAGCTCCATCCTTTGTTCGATCACCTCTTGGCTCCGTTGACGACGTCCCCTCCTTGATCCTTCCGCCATTGCAAGCAATTCAAGCTAAGAAAATGGAGGATTTTGGTGCAAAAATGGAGTTTTCTCCCTCTCTCTCTCTCTCGCTGGTGCACGAACTGGAAGAAGAAGAATGGAGAGGAGCCTCGGTTTTCTACCTGGTCAAAATCTGGGAACTGTAAAATTCAACGCTGGTCCGTACGGACCTCTTTGCAGAGGGAGAAGATCCGTACGAACCTTCTTGCAACCCGTGACCAAATTACTTCTTCACCCTTATAATCTTTGCCCCTGGCTGTCCAAAGGCCCATTTCAGCAGATTCAATGCAGTTTGGTCCTTAACCCAACAAAACCAACCCCGGCCGTCATCGTAAGCCCGGATTTCGCCCACTAAACGGCAACTCAAGCACCGGCCATCAAAGTAAGCCCGAGCTCCTTCCCCAGCAAGTCAAAAGGGAATTCTTGCAAACCCGTACAAGACCGCATATCCCCAGCACCGGCCGTCATCGTAAGCCCGAACCTCGCCCACTAAACGGTAAAACAAGCGCAAAAGGAGCCAGCACCTCCCAGCACAAATCTCAAGGCACAAAACGCCTCCAAAACGCCAAACAGTGAAGCAACCACCGGCCATCAAAGTAAGCCCGAAGTCACCTTCTCAGCAGAAAAAGCCCCTACAAGGCCACGATGATCCCCAACAGATGAACACCGGCAGTCATCGTAAGTCCAACCTTCTCCCCAGCGGACAAAGCACGAGGCATCTACACCTCTCGTAATCAAAGCACAAGGCAGCCACGCCTCCACAACCGCAGTCAAAAGACGAATCAAGTCCTCATACATGACACAACCGCAGTCAGAAGACGAATCAAGTCCTCATACATGACACAACCGCAGTCAGAAGACGAATCAAGTCCTCATACATGACACAACCGCAGTCAGAAGACGAATCAAGTCCTCATACATGACACAACCGCAGTCAGAAGATGAATCAAGTCCTCATACATGACATATCTCCAGCCCGAAAGGCTTTAAACCACTCGGTCCGGAAGACCGCATAAACCTCCCAAATCACTATCTCCAGCCCGGAAGGCTTTAAACCACTCGATCCGGAAGACCGCATAAACCTCCCAAATCACTATCTCCAGCCCGGAAGGCTTTAAACCACTCGGTCCGTAAGACCGCATAAACCTCCCAAATCACTATCCCCGGCCCGGAAGGTCTTAAACCACCCAATTCGGAAAATCGTAAAATTTCCATCTCAGGACGCCACCACGTCCTCACAGTCGACCTCGGCGGTCACACGACACTTCAGAGCACCATCACGCCCGCATACACTCACAATTTCACGACCTCTGAACTACGACCAGGCTTGATTCCCGCTAGAGATACGTAGGAATCCTGTCACAGGGTCCAGCCATCGACCTATGCGGTCACCCAGGACGCCTCCACGTCCTTACAATCGACCTCGGCGGTCACCACATCCTTAGGGAACCACCACGCCCTCGCATCATATTAGGACGGGACACGTCCTCCTACACCACAAACCATCTTCTCGTAAGATTACCCATCTTCTAGTAAGATTGCACACCCAGGATGCCTCCACGTCCTTACCATCGACCTATGCGGTCACCCCAGGATGCCACCACGTCCTTACCATCGACCTATACGGTCACCCAGGACACCTCCACGTCCTTACTATCGACCTATGCGGTCACCCAGGATGCCACCACGTCCTTACCATCGACATATACGGTCACCCAGGACACCTCCACGTCCTTACCACCGACCCACACGGTCACCCACGGGATGCCACCACATCCACACACAGAGTTCCAGTCAGAGGACATCTCACGTCCTCGTACACAACAACACTCACCCCACACACGAACTACGATCAGGCTTGATTCCCGCCAGGGATACGTAGGAATCCTATCACAGGGTCCAGCCAACTGACCTAAACGGTCACACAACAGGACACCGCCATGTCCTCACACATCGACCTACACGGTCACTTCCTCTCCCAGCACGCGATCCAGCCAACTGACCTAAACGGAAGTGATCATTACCCCCCTACATGGTTGGTTCGTACGGGCCTTTCTGCATGCAAGGTTGGTCCGTACGGACCTCTTTGCAACCAGACACCATCATGGCTGAATCTTCTTAAAGTCCACTTATTCCCTCAAATCGAGGAAAACCAAAAAGTTGGATTACCTAGAAGGTCCGTACAGACCTTCTTGCACCAAATCTGGAACTATAAATAGAGGGCTCCCCCTCCCTCATTTCAGACATCTCCCTCTTCTCTCCTCTCCCCCCAGCCTTCTGGCACCCCTCTAAGACCTCTCGAGGCACTCCCGGCCCCTTTCGGATCCTTCCGAGGCCTTCTGAGCTCCCTTGTGGTGCTCCGAAGCCTCTCCGAGCGCTCCCGCGATGCTCCCGCGCTGCCCCGAGGCACTCTCGAGGTACTCTGAGGCCCCACGTGGTACTCCGAGGCCTTGCCTGGTCTTTCCCAAGGCGTTTCGGCTCTTTCCGAGTCAAACCGGCGATCCCGGCCCACGCCGAACCTCTGCCCGAATCCAACCAACGATTCCAACGCACGCCGAACCTCTGCCCGAATCCAACCAACGACCTCAACGCACGCCGAACCTCTGCCCGAGTGATCCCTGCGATTCCAACGCATGCCGAAACTCTGTCCGCAGACAACCGGTCCCCTTTCGAAGCAATCCCGATCCGTCCCGGAACATTATTTCATCCTCAGACACTATTCCCCAGCGGAAGACAGACACGAACCAACATTGGTAAGGCTTCCTTTCTACACTATTTCAATACATTTTAATAAAGCAGTGTACAATGTAGACATCCGATACAACATGCATTTTTAAAAGCACATACACACACACACACAACAGTTAAAGAATATTAGGGGTATCCGAAAGACTCGTTTTACGAGGCGACTCGGGTGAGCTCTAAGATTCTAATATTCTCTTCCCGAGGAGTCATCTGACCTCCGAACTCAAAAATCTCATCACACAACAAAAACAGTTTATTTTTAAACTGATGCCCTTTTTCAATGTTTTAGGCTTAATAAAAACGGCGTGGCGACTCTACAAAGCAAACACACAGCGAGACACCTCCAACACCGCAAAACGGAATAAGCCAGATGCCGAGGCGCGAACGCGCTGCCTATCGGATCCGGGCCATTTCTCGAACGCGACGCACGAAAATGCGAGATGACCGGGG
Source organism: Adenophora triphylla var. japonica (assembly GCA_022495995.1). NCBI lineage: Eukaryota > Viridiplantae > Streptophyta > Magnoliopsida > Asterales > Campanulaceae > Adenophora > Adenophora triphylla. The sequence goes on along the minus strand of JAFEMH010000142.1, from coordinate 629,182 downwards.
GGGACCAATCCGCGCGCGAGCCGGATCCCCCGGGTAATTTCAACAGAGCAAACGCGTCCCACGCAAAAACGCTCCCCTCAGCTCCAGCAAATCTCTCAGACAGACCCGAAATGTCGACATAATCAGTGTTCAATATCAGCATCCCGTATGCTTCTCCAGCCGAGATACCAAGCAGAGACACTAGCTTCTCAACAGTGGCCATGCCACCAGCATACGGAAGAACTAGCTGTTCCATCTCAGGTCCTCCTGCAATGGCTCGAAATCTTCGAACGTAGGAGTGATTTCGTTGTACGAGAAGTTGTACACATTCCTCCATACATCCTAAGCGAGCCGCTCTCAAAAGATCCCAATCTCGGCATGAGCTCCTTCAAAGCCCAAACAGATTTCATCCCGTAAATACCCTTGAAAAACCCCTTGTTTTGCCTCGTGTGGTTCCGTACCCACGACTGGAAATTTTCCAAGTATCGCTCTTGCATCCGAGACGATAGCTTAGGAAAGGGAGCCATGAAAGAAAGTGAAGGAAGCCTTAGGAATTGGAAAGAAATTCAACCAACTGATCAAAGCAAAGGCGCAGTTTCTTACGAATTGCAAAGCTGAAACTACAATTTAAAAGACTCTGGAATTACATTCTCAGTCCGGCCAAACTCTTTCTGTAGTTGACTTGGTCAACTCTGCAGCCAGCTGCTCCTAAATTGGAAACAATTCCAAACAAAGCCCTGTTCATGCCTTTGTGAATCTGCCTGCTACCCCTGGTTTCAATCAACCAATGCCAACACCTCTTCTGCCCCGGGCTCATGCAACAGTGCAAATAATTAATAATCAGTGCATATAGGCATAAATTTTGACCCGTTCAATTTTTCATGCATGTTTCATATTACTTATTTTTGATCAACCTACTTGCTTATTTGCTGAAAATAAAAAGAAGGTAATCACTAAATAGATATGCAAAGTACAGGTTCCGCCTCAAGGGCGCCTTTTCAAATACAGTACAAGTCAAATTGTTCCGGGCAATACATACATTTTGTCTAAAAAGCAATAAAGGAGGACTACTCCGAGTCCTGCTCGTTATCCGAGCACTCGATGCACTGCTCCGCAGCTGCCGGATCCGTCGAGAACAAGAAATCTCTGAATTCCTCCAGGCGGGAATTCGCGAAAGGCCTCCTCTGCGCCTGCGAGTGCGAAGGAGGATGAGCTCCAAACCCAGCCGTTCCGCCCGCGAACTGGCCAAATCTCTGCGCAAAGTCCTCTCCACCAGCCATGGGAGCAGATGAACCTCTCGGCCTAGACGGCCTCGGCTCACGAACAGCCACACTCCTCCGGAAACTACACCTCAGGAATGCCACGAGCCTCCTAGCGTAGTTGGCCCACCCGTCCAACTGTCTCATGGCCTGATTGTACGTACGGCCAGACACCTGCGAACCAGGAAAGTCATCAAAAGACAAGCAGAAAGTACAGATGCAACATTTGCAGAATGCTACTATCAAATGCAAAAAATCAAAAGTGCTCACCGAAGCGTTGGGGTCCACCCTGTACTGAGGTCTCGTCTCCTCCGGGATCGGGATCACCAGCCGCCTACGCGAACCGTCCATCCCCTCGTACGCCAGCCTAGCGCGTGGGAGTGGGAGATCTCGGGGATATCCAGGGCCCTCGCCCTCCCTGTGCTGCACCTGTGGGCTCCTCAGCCTCATCCTCAAGAAGGTGTCATAGTCGGCTCTCGCTATGACATACTCGGTATAGAACACACCCTGTCTATACCTCTCCAACTCCTCCATCGGCATCGACAGAGGATGCTGCATGTGCAGAGGCGGATCCACCAGCACCATCGGAAGGGACCCCGGGCCATGCTGACGGTCACCTCTCCCCGGATACATCGCATCGCAGTGAAGTCCCACCAGGAGCTTCCGCCGCCGCATAACCTCACTAGCAACCTGAACCACGCCCATGTGGAACCAACTCCACAGGTCAGCTGGATCCGCTCGGAGAACTCCCGGCTCAGGGCCAGAGACACCTCCTCGTACGACAGCCGAGTACCCACCCTCGATGACACCGCCTTCTTCGCCCTCTTCTGCCAAGACAGCATGGAAGGGAACAGGGATCGGTACGCCTCCCTAATATCCCACTGCTGCGGGCTAAACACCTCATAGCACTAGACCTGTCAAGCAAATGGAAAGTTATGTCAGCTACAGAGCAGATACATACGAGTACATAAAAGAGACAAGGAAGAGAAAAAGACGTGAACTCACATCCAAAGCAAACGAGAAACAGCTCAAGGAACTCTCCTCTCCCCGCGAGAACCTGTCCAAGGAGTGGTAGAGCTCGGCCAGTCCAGCCTCCCCCCATGCATACCTATAAGTGCTCCAATTTGAGCTTGTTAGAATTTTCGTTAGAAAATTAACGAAAGTTATAACATTTCTAACAATTCCTAACTATCCTAACATTTCTAACAAAGTGAGGGTAAAATGGGCATTGTTATTTAAGGTTAAACCTTAAAAAGAATCTCAAAAAACAAAACAAAAGAAGAAAACCAAAAATGGCAATGGCTGGAAACACAAAAACTGGCTGTTAATTTGAATTTTGAAAAGAAATATTCTTCTTGTCCAAAGCTGAAGCTGCATTTAATGAACAGTGCACGCTGACTGGATCCATCCGCGCGGATGAGTTTGCATTTTCAGGAGGGCTATAAATTGAGCCCTCCAGTCACAAAAATAAGGAGGAAGAACACATTTTGCACCGAACCTCTGGCGAAATATAGAGAGAAAACAGTGAGAATTCACTTGAATTGTCACCTTTTTCTCTCCAATCTTTCCCAACTCATACTCATCCACTCACTCTCATATTAAAGCCCTAAACACTCATACACTCAAGCCAAACACTCAAGAACACAAGGAAGATTGGTAAACCCTCCTCTTCCTAACCCTAAATCTCAACCATGCATGCATCTTCAAACTACAAAATGTAGTTCCTTCATCTTCTTGCTTTAGATCTAAGAAGATCACCATGGAAGACCATCTCCATGGATGATCTTCTACAAAGATCAACATTATTTTTAAGCTTTCTTACTTTCTTGCAAAGAAAACTCATTTTCAAAACCCTAAAAAACCATTTTCAAGCATAAAATCTTGATTTCAAAGGATAAAATTCCCCTTCCCAAGCAAATGAAATGCTTAGTCCTAATGTACCCCAAGGATGGTTTGGTATAGTTGATTCACCACTAAAATGTCTAGTGATCACTAACCAAAACCTAGGGAAATGGGGACAAGCATGGATGCAAAACCCCCTTTAAAATCATATTTTCTTTCTTGAGAAGTTGCTGTCCAGTAGCAATTTTCTCAGACTTTGACCAAGATATTGACCGGCGCCTTGACTTCGGCTCTGACTGGCACAAATTATACACTGACTCCCAGCATTGACACTGAGTCATCAAGGATTAATGACTATTCTATGCCTAATTACGGCTTAACTGACGACAAGTCAAGATCAATTGTGGACGCTTATCAGTCCAAATCATGCCGACTTTTCGTCGAGCCCTCGGACATGATCTTGACTTTTGACGTCAGCTTTGTCCGTAATTTACATCGAATGCTCGTTAAGACTCGATTACCCGCCAGACTTTTAGGATCGTTTTTCTTTCGGTCGGTGGGACCCGCTTGCCCTATAGGACCCTCGCCCGGGGCTGTCCACCCTGGGAGGTCGAAATACAGGTAGAATACGAGGGGCTTATAGACGTAGTGACGGGGCCCACCGATCCAGGAATCGAGTAGTTTGCAAAACAGAAGAGCAATCTTTTCCAATCGATTAGGTTGATTAAACATGTTTTAAGTAAACGTGAGCAAATAAGCGCATGTTGCATGAGCCTAAAGCCCAAACACCTACCCTCCTTCCATTCCCAGGACATCGAACCTTCATGTCCTTTCCCCCGGACTCCACACAAAGCTTGGTTTCGGGCACCGGGTCACCGTTTGATCCATTGGGAAGAGTCAAGCGCATCGTCGGCTTCACCGTTTGTTCCGACTCCGGGTTTGAGAATGTACGCATCGGCCCGGTAATGATGGGGATAACGTTGCTCCGTCCTCCAAAATCCTCGGACAGAAGTATTGGATCCAGTTGGTAGAACAGATGAGACTTCGACATGAGGCTCAAATTGATGACCTACTGGGGTAGTCGCAAGTCATGGTTTGACTATCGGTCTCAATTCCGATGGCACTTTTACCGCAAAGAAGGAAGAGGGTCCTCCTCCTCTTTTTAATAGTCCGGATACATCAAGATGCTACCCCAAGATTCCTATGTTTCCACCGCGGGACTCCTGCCCGCCGACTTACGGGGCAACTGGCCCCCAAACACCGGTCGGGGACGAAAGAGTTCGGTACCGTCGGTTGTCCCCTCTCAAAGTGATGATCCCACAAATATCAGCTGAGTGATGAAAATCGGGAGACAAGTTGAAGAAATATGGTCAGCCATCAAAGCCCCGGAAGAACGCCAGAACGTACAGCAGGCTGGATGGAAGAGGCCACACGCCACTTCGGGACCCTAACAATATCCCAACCGGCGGGGCTACCACTGAAGGACAAACATGTGCCCGTTCCAGGGACCTCAATATCTCTCATTATCCGGCGGAGTCCAATCACTCGCTACCAGACGAGCCCAGCAGCCAGATCCCCCGGACCGGTTCCACTCAAAGTCATTCCAAAGCACCGCTCAACTTGAGGTCCCAAATCCGCCACCAGCCGTAGAACACATTTGGTGGGATATTTGTGACTGTCCCGATTGCCTTGAAAGGGACTATCGGGATGGATACACGAGGACCGTCCTCCTAAGAAAAAGAAAATTTCCTCCCAAAGAAAATTGAAGGAGAGATTCGAGGCCGGTGATAACGGTGTGGGAACGCTCGGGAGCCATACCGAGGGATTTGATTATTATGTACTCTACTCGGTCAGTCTTCCCCAAAGCAAAAAGGGGTAAAAGAGCGAGAAAAGCCTTGCCAACGACAGAGTTGAGACTTTCGGATACCAGTGCTGCAGCGTAAGTCCAACCCCTCGGGGTCGCCAAGGTTCGGTTGTCCGGTTCAGAGTATACACCGATGAAGAAAAACCGACGCCGGTCTGGCGCCCCCACTCAATCAACATGTTGATGGAGATGGCAACCGCCACAAAAGGCATCGGTATAACCCGGGGGCTTCGGCAAAGACTCTACCTCGCAAGAAAAAGGCACGAAGCGACAGGTTTAATGACTCTCTATCCCGAGACAAGGACCAAATCTATGATCCTCACCTATATGGGAGTATGATCACCTTCTGCGATGATGATTTGCCAAGAGATGTCTCCCAACACAATGAAGCTTTGTACATCACTATTCGGCTCAACACCATGTCACTCCCTGGGGTATTAGTGGACAATGGATCATCGGTAAACGTCCTTCCCCTCAGCATGATGAGGGCCCTCCGCATAAATGAAAGGCGCGTGATCCCATCTACCCGGACTGTCAAGGCCTACGACGGTTCGTCTCGTCCCATCCTGGGGACAGTGACTCTGGAACTGCAGTACGAAACCCAAATGGTGCCCGCAAAGTTCCATGTAATGGATATCCCCTCCGAGTTCACAGCCCTGCTAGGGCGCCCTTGGTTGCATCACATGAAAGCCATAGCCTCCACTCTACACCAATGCGTCAAATTCATCAACCGGCAGGGAGACCTTGAAGTCATAAGGGGTGACAGTTTCCTCATAGGGAACGAAGCTGAAACAATAGCCAAGAACGCCCACGGTCAAACACCGGGGCTACATCCTTCAAGAGGTAAGTCTCGCCAGCATCCTTTGGAATCCAGCGATGCCAACTATGTCGACACACTCAAGCGAGCAGACTCCGAAGAAGTTCGATTCATCAAATTTAATTGCTATTTCCAACACTTGGAGGCATATTGGAAGGAAACGCTGAACACTGCCATGATACAGGCACACAAGTCCCCGGTCCTCAATCACAGATTTGTCAGTATTCTGCAAACCCATTCTTTGGCCTCGCCAGGCGAGGAGATTTTCATGATAAAAGTCAGCAAACACCGACAGACTCGGCTCGAATCTATGAACGTCGTGTGGGACGTCCTCCTTGCTGAACTACCTGCCGAGCCTTTCCGCTTGAGTATGGGACATGAGATTTTTCTAGCAGCTCACCGAGACGCAATACGTCCTTACATCTGGATTGAGCGGTCAGATTGTGACGAAACGGAAATCCCCACGATTGAGGAAGATCCCTACATCCACATGCTCAGCTTCCGGACGCCAAACACAATTGATTCTGGTTCAGACAAAGAGATGATAGCAACGGCGAAGAGGGAGCACAGAGACCATGCCTTTCCGGGTTGTGAAGCCACCGACAGCGATGCCGCTAAAGAATTGGGAAACTCTCTCAGGCCCGTCCGCGACCAAAGAGGAAATGATCACCAAGCTTGGATTGGTCCCCTGCCCTTTCGTGTCAACCTTTGTAAAGTCCTCCGAGTCTCTCATTGTTGAGTTCGAGTCTCGCGAGTCGTCCGATGGCCTTACGCCCGAAGACCATGAGTGCAGCGAACGTTGTATTCCCCTTCGTCTTCAATGAAATGACGAACCTTTCTGAGTATCCCTTAATTGCCACTTTGACTAATGATGAATTAACTAATAATCTAAAAACAGTTAATAACGATTCACTAGATGAAGAGGCAGACACATTAAACGAACAATATATCAAAGAAATCTTTAAGCAGGTTGTCCGAAAAGAGGAAAATCGAGCCCAAGCTGCCGAAGAGATTTTGACGAGTGTGAATCTGGGAACTGCGGAAGAGCCTAAAGAGACGCAGATTGGTAGTTTCTTCGAAGGGACTGAAAGGGAGGCCCTAATCGAGCTGCTAAAAGAATTCGTGGATGTGTTCGCATGGTCCTATAAAGATATGCCGGGCCTTGATCCTTCCATAGTAGAGCACCGAATACCGCTCGACCCAGAAGTCAAGCCAGTAAAGCAGAAGCTAAGAAGAATTAAGCCCGAATGGTCCTTACAAGTGAAAGAGGAAATAGAAAAGATGCTCGGAGCGAGGTTTCATCGGGGTCATTGAATACCCAACATGGTCATCCAACATAGTGACGGTGACCAAGGCCAACGGAAAAATCCGATCTTTGCGTAGACTTGAGGATTCGAACAAAGCCGATCAAAAGACGATTTCCCGCCAAACATCGACATTTTGGTAGATTCCGCGGCCAACCATGAAGTCAAATCCTTCGTCGACGGTTTTGCCGGCTACAACCAAATCAAAATGGCGAGAAGAAGATCAAGCCAAAACAGCCTTCACAACCCCTTGGGGCACATATCGCTACACGGTCATGCCATTCGGACTAAAGAATGGGGCTACGTACTGCAGAGGGCGGCTACGGCTCTGTTCCATGACATGATCCACAAAGAAATTGAGGTCTATGTGGACGACATGATAATACATTCCAGAGGATCGATGGCCAGCACTTTGTTGATTTGAGAAAATTCTTCGGCCGTCTCCGAGACCACAAAGCATGAGATCGAATCCAGCCAAGTGCACTTTCGGTGTAAGACGAGGCAAGGTACTAGGATATATGGTGACGAACGGGGAATCGAAGTAGATCCCCAGAAAATCAAGACGATAGTTGAAATGAAGCCACCACGGACACCGACGTAAGTGAAATCCTTCATGGGAAGATCTGCAATACATAAGCCGCTTTGTAAATCGGTGACCTCGATCTGCGAGCCGATCTTCAAGTTGATGAAGAAAAATGCCTACACAGAATGGACCCCGGAATGTCGGCTTGCCTTTGAGCAGTTAAGGCATACCTTGTGAATCCCCGATTCTCCGCCCACCACACCGGCAAAAGCCACTCTTGCTATATCTAACTGTCACGGATACGGCAATTGGGGCTATGCTAGCTCAAGAGAAGAAAGATTCCAAGGTCGAAAACGCCATCTATTTCGTAGCGTAAAAGCTCCAAGGAAGCGAACTCAATTACTCTGCTTGCGAGAAGACTTGCGCAGGTTTGAGTCTGGGTAGTGGGAAAGTTGAAACACTACATGCAGGTCTCACCCGATACATCTTGTCTCAAGAATAGACCCCATCAAATATCTGTTCGACAAGCCTTCCATCTCCATGAGGTTGGCAAAATGGTCGTTCTTTTTGGCCGAATATGACATCACTTATGTTTCAAGGAAATCCGTAAAAGGACGCATAATGGCGTAACATCGGCCGATTTCCCAAGTGATGAGTCCCGAGGACTGAACCTCAATTTCCCGATGATGGAATCTTCGCTCTAGAAGGAGAAAATCGTTGGCAACTCTTCTTCGACGGGGCATCAAACAAAAGGGGAACGGGATAGGAATGCTTCGGTCGATCCTCTTGCGACGAACACACCCCCATAGCAATAAGGCTGAACTTCAAAGTCACCAACAACGCTGTCGAATATGAAGCTTGCATAGCCGGGTTGGAAGCCGCCCTTGAAAGAAATATCAAGGAATTGGAGGTGTATGGTGACTCTGCCCTCATCATCAATCGGGTCTCTAACAAATGGAAAACCGTGGATCCGGGTTTGCGAAGTATCATGCTTACATGGAAGAGTTAGTAACTCAATTTAAAGAGATCGGCTTTCATTACTTGCCCAGAGATCGTAATGCAGTTTGCAGATGCTCGGCAACACTGGCCTCCTCGTTGAAATACCCGAAGGGAAGTCCGTCAAACCATTCGTAGTCGGTAGAAGAGAAAATCCCGCTTATTGCTTTGAAATCGAAGCGTAAGCCGAACCGGCCAATGATCCCCGGTACACTCAGCATTTACCAAGACGAAGGATGGCGAGGCCTCTTTCAAAAATGAAGATGGGGAATATAAAGAAGGAATCAAAGCGAAAAGTCTCTCGGCCAAACGCGGCTCGCATCCCATTATGTTCTTTTGGGAAACATGTTATACAAAAAGCGTTATCAAGGCCCCCTCTGCGATGTATCGGCAAACAAGAGGCTACCGAACTCATGAAAGAAATACATGGTGGTACTGCGGCCCTCACATGAATGCTCGAGCTCGATGCAAATCATGCTGAGAATGGGGTACTTTTGGATCTCCATGGAAACCGACCGCATTCGGTTCGTCAAAAGCTGCGACAAATGCCAGCGATACTCAAATCTTAATCACTTGCCTCCTCACGAGTTATCTTGCATGACAACCCCTTGGCCTTTCGTCACTTGGGGAATTGATGTCATAGGCAAAATCACACCACAGCGATAACGGCCACGAGTTCGTCCTGGTAGCCGTGGATTACTTCACCAAGTGGGTTGAAGCCAAGTCCTACAAAATCCTCAATTCAAAGAAAGTTGCCCTCTTCATCAAAGAAAACATCATGTGCGGATACGGGTTGCCGGCCCGAAATCATCTCAGTATAATGGATCACACTTCGAAGGGGAATGTGAAAAATTGCCGGCGGAATTCGAATAACCCGTCACAAGTCATCTCCCTACGGGCCCCAAACCAACGGAGCCGTCGAGGCAAAGAAACAAGACTCGGAAAATATCATCCGGAAAATGGCTGCCCAAGGCGAGAGATTGGCCCGAGAAGTTACACCTGGCACTCTGGGGCTACAGAACATCAGTTAGAACGGCAACTGGGGAAACACCTTTTGCCCTCACATACGGAATGGAAGCCGTACTCCCAATCGAGCTAGAGATCCCCTCGCTCCGTATACTGCTGGAAAGCCAGATCAACGAGGTCGAATGGCTCCAGAGTCGCCATGACGAATTGGCCCTACTAGACGAACGCCGATTGAAGGCCATGGAACACATCCGGGCCTACCAAGGAAGAATGGCCAGAGCCTTCGACAAGAAAGTAAAGCATCGGGAAATCCGAGAAGGGGATCTCGTTTTAAAAGAAAAGCCCCCAGTCCGTATCAACCCCCTCGGCAAATGGGAGCCTGTATGGGTCGGGCCATATGTCGTCCAGAAGATCTTCTCCGGAGGAGCCATGCAACTTGCAGACCTCGACGGGAATCCCTTTGTACACCCAGTGAATGGTGACAAGCTGCGCAGATACTACGCGTAAAACAAAAAAAAAAGAGAAGAAAGAAGAAAGAGTGCTAAAAGAGTAATACCCAACTAGGTTGAAAACCCGAGAAGGGCGGCCTAGGTAAAAAACAGGGTTGCACCAAAAAAAAAACAACAAAAAAAAACACAAAAAAAAAACAACAAAAAAAAAACACAAAAAAAAAAACAAAAAAAAACAAAAAAAAACAAAAAAAAAAAAAAAAAAAAAAAAAAAAAAAAAAAAGAGTTCACCAGGTTGAACTACGAAGACTGAGCTCCTCAAAATGAGGGGAACGTAGGCGGCAAACGGTTCGGTCTAAAGCACAAATAAAAGCCATACTTTGGCATCAATACAATTGATCAGACCATGAAAGCGTCTCGAAAAAACTCTAAAGCAATTCAAATATTCATTACAAGTTAAAAGCTCTTTGATGAGTCTAAGCCCGATTCATTCCTACAACTGGCAACCTGCTAAAAGAAACTAAGATACATAATCAAACTAATGTGTCTGCCATGACAAGAAAGGGATACTCTAAACCTCGTAGTCACTCCAAGCCACTCATGCGGCCTCTCCCTTCTTCTTCCCCCTCCGAGTCTTTCTCTTCTGAACCGGAAAAATGTCGGTATTCCTCCTACCAAGCTCTGGTATAGGGACAGGGTCTATCAAACCAGCCTCTGTCAGGGCCTTAGTAGCCCTAGCGTCATCCCTCATCTCCTGTAGCCTAGCCGGTAGCATAGGAGCCCTCCTCTCCTGTCTCTTGACATAAGTCTCATAATCGGTCACAGCGTCTCCGCTCCTGTCATGAGGGTTGGCCCTCGCCTCGGCCCTCCTCCTCTCAGAAACAGTCAGGACTTCCGCACCCACAATGGCCTCACGCCGTCTGAAAATAGCCACCTGAGTCTCTCCCAGATGCCTCTCATACCAATCCAGGTACCAAGTGGTCAGGAACACCGGTCTCGGACGCCTGAGAATGACCCGAGGAGGAAAGGCATCATACCTCCATGCTCGGGAAAGAAATGGAAACACCGAGGGATCATCCATGGAAACAGGAGCCACCATCCTGGTGGCTATATCATCAAAACCCTCCAAAGGAACCTGCTCCAAGCCAAACTGTCTCAGACTGAGCCGGAATGTAGAAACTGGACCGAGAAAGCCCCTAAGCATAACCACATGGGACCCGTCTGAAGCACTCTGCGAGTCTCCACCCGCCAATGAGGCACCAACCATCTCGATATCTTCTGCCCGGCGACCCGCCATCCAACGCGCCCACGAGCCCCGATCATCAAAATCTACATCGACACCTCTCTGGCAAAAGTCCAAGGCTCGATCATATCGAGGTTTCCCGAAGAACCCCAAACGCTCCATCGCCCACTGTGGTCAAGAGGAACGGGCTGCCCAGCGCATATACCGCCGTCCGGTAGTTAATCTGTCGAGAGCATGAAAAGTCTCCCGTAATCAAAGGAACGACATCTCTCGCCTGTGCGACAGTGAACGACGACATCCAAGAAAGACCGATGGCAAATCCCAAAGGAATAGACCATGAACAGGTGCCAAACATACAAAGTGCAAAGGCATCCCAATAGGCGTCATCCACCAAACCTAGGCCCCTAAATGCTGTCGGGAAGACCGGAAATATCGAGATGATCGGGACCGCGGATCATACCTTGCGCTTCCTCCGGGAAAGATGAAGGAGGACGCACAATCTGTCGACAAAAGAAGCCCCTCCGGGCAAGGGAACCGCTATCTCTTCCACCTCAGGACCTCCAAGCAAGGTCCGAAATTCTTCGACAGTCGGAACAATCTCGTTGAAGGAAAGGCAAAAGACATGCCTTCTAGTATCCCAAAACGAAGAAGAAGCTCTTAAGAGGTCATAATCCGGAACCAATTCTTTGAGAGACCACAAGCATCGTATCTTGTACCTTTCTTCAAAGAATGATCTTCTCCCGTGCATAATCTCCCTACACCACTCCTTGAACTTTTCAAAGAACAACATTTGCCTTTCTTTGGACAATTTTGGAGAATTTTTGGCCATTTCCATGGTTTTTCTCTCTTTCTCCCCGAAAATGGCTGTTTGAATTTGGAGGTTGAAGAGGATATTTGAATTTGAAATAAAGCAAGACCAGGTCTGGACCAAAATTAAAGGACACTGTCAGCTGCAGTCCCCATCCGCGCGGATGGGATTGCTTTCCCAAAAAAAAATCTGCAACGAGTCCTAAAGCTACGCCAAAAAAGGAATATTCCGTCCCGGTTGCTCTAAACTTGTGCAAAAACCTCCCCAAACCAGTCCATATACCAAACACCCTTGCAAAAAAAAAAAAACCAAGGCTCATGCAACACTGCATTCATACTGCATTGCATTCATAAAATAAAATCCTAAATTATTACATTCCAAAAAAAAGAGTGTGCATAAAAAAAAAAAAAGCAAACATAAATAAAATCCTAAATTATTACATTCCAAAAAAAAAGAGTGTGCATAAAAAAAAAAAAGCAAACATAAATAAAATCCTAAATTATTACATCAAAAAAAAATGTGCACAAGCTGTACAAATCTAAATCTCAATCTCAAAAAAAAAAAAAATCAATCGGAGTCTCCAGCACCCGATGTCTCCCCCCGGCCCCTCTTGCGACTCGGGCCCGCCTCCTCAGGAGCCCTGAAAATCTCGGGCTCAGAATCGTCCTCGTCTCCAGAGAGAGGCTCGTCAGGACCAACCGGCACGCTCTGATAGGGCAAGCCGAGATCTGCGAAAAAGTCGTATCCGAAGGTGAAGGCGTCGGACTCCTGCACGTACGAAGACGACCCGCCATGCTGCCAAACGTGTCCCTGCCCGTGTGGATCCCCTAGAATAACGTGATCCGAAGGCAGTACTGCGCGATGATCAAGGAGAGGAGACAAAGGAGTCTCTGAAGAAGTCTCTGAGCGAATAGGGGAAGCCTCCCGTCTGACAGGCGCCGGCCGTGGTCGCCTCGCTCTAGCCTGAGGAGCCCCGCAAGCGACCATCCTCCTGATGAACCTCTTGGCTCCGATCACTTGCTTCGTCAGCTTCTCGACGACCACCTCCGAAAACTGCACAAAAGCAAAAGCGTCAAAAAAAAAGGGAGGTGATGCTAAAGATGATGAAACAAAAGGAAGAAAAGAAGGGGAAAAGGTGAAACCATACCTTCATACCCGGACGAGGCCGGAAAGCTCGTGGAAGTCGCTCGGGCTGAGGGATCTGCACCCTCAATCGGACCCCATCCTGTATATAGGAAAAATCCGTCCGAGGGTACCGCGGGATCCCAAGCCCCTCCCTATCCAAAACCTGAGGCATCCTCAGCCTCCTCAAGACGAATGTCGCATATGGCTCAATCGCCACGAAGTCCGAGAAGTGCCGGCCTCGCTCTGAGTAATCATCCCAGTCACGGACCGATCGCTCGGAGTGCATCATATCGGCAGGAGGCTCCACCGGTGTCCTCAAAGGCGAGTTCACGCCATCTTTGGCGCGTCACCCTCTCTCCCGGATAATAGGCATCGCAGTCGGACCCTTAAAATCCTCCGCCGCCTGTCCGGATCTCGGCGCCCTTCGAGTGCGCTACCTCAAAGCGATCCCAGGGGAAGAATATCATCCCCTCATCTGTCTCGGCCTCCGTCAAAGGAAGGCAATCCGCGTACACAGAGTCGTACGCCCCTGGAGCTTATCTTCTCCCGGGCATGCTTGGACCAAGAGGCTGCATGGCCGGATACGCCCGACGTACTCCGCCTGTCGCCACACCGTGACGTGAAAAAACTCCAACGCCCATACTGCGAAAGGTAAAAATCCAATCAATCCAAGGTGCAAAAGAAAAGTGCGTGCTCAAAAAAAAAAAAAAAGAGAGGGAAAGCAAAAGAGAGCTTATACCTCCAGTGGCAAACTCAAAGCAAGATGCAGTGAGCTCACGGCCTTCCTGTACCTATCAAGAGCAAAGTAAAGCTCGCCCGGCCCGGCCTCTCCCCACGAGACATCTCCGGCCGTCTCCATGTCCTCCAAGGACCTCAACAAGGCAAAGACTGCCGTCCCCTCAGCATGTCCAAAGAGCGTGCTCGAGAAAGCAAACCACAAGAAGGCCCTGGCAATCTGATCGGCGCCTATCCTCTCCTCCCCAGCCTCATAGCTCACAATGGTCTCCACGATCTTGCCGTAGACCACGGCATACTCCATCCCCATCCCCTTTTTGGGAATAGGGGAAAATCCCAGAAGAGCACACGGATCGGCATCGCTGTAGCCATCCCGCCACTCAATGCTGCGTCCATTAAAGGACAGGCCCGTAATCGCAGCATAGTCGGAGGGCGTAACCGTAGCCTCGCCCCAGAAGAAGTGGAAGGTGTGGGTCGCGTCCCACCAATGCTGCGCCAGAGCAAACATCAAGCCCTTGCTCTTAGGGAACTTGACCAGTCCCCTCAAGCACTCAACGAACTCCCAAAGCCCCGTCTCGACAACGATCTGTCTCGGACTCGGCAAAGCTCCTCGGCCCACATTCGGAAGCCGGTCCCACAAGTCAATCACGGACTCCACCGATCCTCGAGTCTTCATTTTGTTCAGCTGCTCCGTCACAAAACGGTTCCCGCCACGCAAAAAAAAAAAAAAAAAAAAAAAAGAGAGAGAAAATGTCAAAAAAAAAAGTGCATTTGCATTTACACAAAAAAAAAAAGAGGCATACACATGCATTAAAAATTTTCGACAGCATAACAGCATACAATGAGCATAGCCCCATTTTTTCTCGCATAAAAGAAAACAGTTTTCAGCAAGTCCCAATGCATTCATCAAAAAAAAAAGAAGATGCATTCCTACGAAAGTAAAAACTCCGTCCCATTTTCATAAAATAACATGCATACCATCCATCATCTCAAAAAAAAAATTTGCATACATGCATATCATCCATCTTACATGCAACGGGAGGAAAAATCCGTCCCACTTTTCAAAAAAAAAAAATCCTAAACATACATACATCTCATATTGGCAAAATGCCCATTCTTTCCAAACAAAATGCATGCATTGCATCATTCATCAATATCAATATTCAATTTCAAAAAAAAAAAATCATCATTCATCAATATCAATATTCAATTTCAAAAAAAAAAAATCATCATCATCATCAACATGCAATATTCAATTTCAAAAAAAAAAAATTTCAAAAATCACCTAAAATTCAAATTTCAAACAAGAAATCAACAAAGGGATCAAAGGGTTTCAAAGTATACCGTTCGGAGATTCGAATCCGAAGCCCAATGTTGCCAAGCATCGGGGTAGGGCTCCTCCGCGATCGATTGCGAAAGATTGTAATGCCTCCTCATCCGGACGAGCTCCAATCGCCTCTCCGCTACCGGGCCACGTCCTTGACCTTGAAAAGCGCCTTCCCCGTGTTCCATTGCTCGAAAATCGAAGAAAATCGGAAGATTTCGAAGCTTTTTAGGCCAAAAATGGCGGATTTCTCACTTTCTCTCTCTTTTCTCTCGACAAACTGTAAAACTGAATGGGGAAGAAGAAAAGGGCGTTGGCCCTAATTAATACCCCTGGTTTTCAAACCCTATCCGCGCGGATAGGATTGCAAGGGTCAAAATGACCCTTTTGCCCCTTAAAATTCGGGACTACGCAATTCGGTCCCAACTTGACAGAGTTAACCAAAGTTAACCCAAGTCAGCCCCTTGTCAAGAAAATCACCCCCGGCAGTCAAACGTAAGACCGAGTGCCCCGAGAAAGATAACGAGATCCCGTATCTTTCATCAAAATCTTCCCCGGCAGTCAAACGTAAGACCGAGTGCCCTGAGAAAGATAACGAGATCCCGTATCTTTCATCAAAATCATCCCCGGCAGTCAAACATAAGACCGATTTCCCCGAGAAAGATAACGAGATCCCGTATCAAAATCTTCCCCGGCAGTCAAACGTAAGACCGATCTCCCCGAGAAAGATAACGAGATCTCGTATCTTTCATCAAAATCATCAAACGGCAGTCAAACGTAAGACCGATTTCCCCGAGAAAGATAACAAGATCCCGTATCTTTCATTAAAATTACCCCCGGCAGTCAAACGTAAGACCGATTTCCCGAGAAGGATAACGGATCCCGTATCTTTCATCAAAATCTTCCCCGGCAGTCAAACGTAAGACCGATTTCCCCGAGAAAGATAACGAGATCCCGTATCTTTCATCAAAATTACCCCCGGCAGTCAAACGTAAGACCGAGTGCCCCGAGAAAGATAACGAGATCCCGTATCTTTCATCAAAATTACCCGGCGAGTCAAACGTAAGACCGAGTGCCACCGAGAAAGATAACGAGATCCCGTATTTTCATCAAAATCTTCCCGGCGGTAAAACGTAAGACCGAGTGCCCGAGAAAGATAACGGATCCCGTATCTTTCATCAAAATCATCCGGCGATGAAACGTAAGACCGAGTGCACGGGGAAAGATAACGAGATCCCGTATCTTTCATCAAAATCACCCCTGATCAAACGTAAGACCGAGTGCCCCGAGAAAGATAACGAGATCCCGTATCTTTCATCAAAATTACCCAGGATCAAACGTAAGACCGAGTGCCCCGAGAAAGATAACGAGATCCCGTATCTTTCATCAAAATTACCCCGATCAAAGCGTAAGACCGATCTCCTCGAGAAAGATAACGAGATCCCGTATCTTTCATCAAAATCATTTCCGGCAGTCAAACGTAAGACCGAGTGCCCCGAGAAAGATAACTAGATCTCGTATCTTTCATCAAAATCATCCTCCGGCAGTCAAACGTAAGTCCGATCTCCCCGAGAAAGATAACGAGATCCCGTATCTTTCATCAAAATCATCCAACGGCAGTCAAACGTAAGACCGATTTCCCACACAAATACGTTCGATTTTCCCAAAGAAAGGCTAACGAAATCCCCAGCAAAGCTAACGGAATCCCAAAAGCCAACGGAATCTCGAGTAGTACTCGAACTACGAAAGGGCTTGATTCCCACTAGGGATACGTAGGTAGCCTATCATTAGGTCCAGCCCCTCGATCAAAACGGTCACCCTCTCCTTCGGCAGCAGACGAAGTCCACCGAAAGGCCATTTCAAATTAAGGTCCGAGGCGCCTAAAAGGCCATCATCATCAAGGTCCGAGGCGCCTAAAAAGCCATCTTCAAGGTCCGAGGCACCTAAAAAGCCATCATCATCAAGGTTCGAGGCACCTAAAACGCCATCTTCAAGGTTCGAGGCACCTAAAACGCCATCTTCAAGGTTCGAGGCACCTAAGACGCTATCACTAGAAAGCGATAAATTGCAGTCATCCCCAGCAGAGACCGAAAATGGTCATTCCTATCCCAGTAGAGCGGATAACCATCGACCGAAAATGGTCATCTCTTATCCCAGCAGAGTTTCTTTCCAGAACCGATTGCAGAACTCGCTCATCAGTTCGAGGCACCTAAACGCCATCATCTCCAGGGTCAAGGACCCGAACTACGGCGGCTTGATTCCCACCCGGGATACGTAGGTAGCCTATCGTTAGGTTCAGCCACCCGATCACTCGATCATCTGCCAAATATGGAGCCTTACTCTTATCGACGACCCCGCTTCCTTCGAAGCGCCGTCGCCGAGGGGCTACTGTAAGTGCTCCAATTTGAGCTTGTTAGAATTTTCGTTAGAAAATTAACGAAAGTTATAACATTTCTAACAATTCCTAACTATCCTAACATTTCTAACAAAGTGAGGGTAAAATGGGCATTGTTATTTAAGGTTAAACCTTAAAAAGAATCTCAAAAAGCAAAACAAAAGAAGAAAACCAAAAATGGCAATGGCTGGAAACACAAAAACTCGGTACATTAATTTGAATTTTGAAAAGAAATATTCTTCTTGTCCAAAGCTGAAGCTGCATTTAATGAACAGTGCACGCTGACTGGATCCATCCGCGCGGATGAGTTTGCATTTTCACGAGGGCTATAAATTGAGCCCTCCAGTCACAAAAATAAGGGGGAAGAACACATTTTGCACCGAACCTCTGGCGAAATATAGAGAGAAAACAGTGAGAATTCACTTGAATTGTCACCTTTTTCTCTCCAATCTTTCCCAACTCATACTCATCCACTCACTCTCATATTAAAGCCCTAAACACTCATACACTCAAGCCAAACACTCAAGAACACAAGGAAGATTGATAAACCCTCCTCTTCCTAACCCTAAATCTCAACCATGCATGCATCTTCAAACTACAAAATGTAGTTCCTTCATCTTCTTGCTTTAGATCTAAGAAGATCACCATGGAAGACCATCTCCATGGATGATCTTCTACAAAGATCAACATTATTTTTAAGCTTTCTTACTTTCTTGCAAAGAAAACTCATTTTCAAAACCCTAAAAAACCATTTTCAAGCATAAAATCTTGATTTCAAAGGATAAAATTCCCCTTCCCAAGCAAATGAAATGCTTAGTCCTAATGTACCCCAAGGATGGTTTGGTATAGTTGATTCACCACTAAAATGTCTAGTGATCACTAACCAAAACCTAGGGAAATGGGGACAAGCATGGATGCAAAACCCCCTTTAAAATCATATTTTCTTTCTTGAGAAGTTGCTGTCCAGTAGCAATTTTCTCAGACCTCAGTCCATGGTCTTAATTTTTGGACACAGATGAACTTGGAATTTGGTGTTGACTACAAAATACTTTTTGTAGCCAACATCCAGAGCTTTCCAGACATATTTTTACTTTATTTTTTGGGTGAGTAAAACTCCTCTTTTCAAATTTTCTTTCAGAGGCTAGTTCATCAGCTTCTGGGAATCCAGATCTCATATCTGAGGTTTCCAGAAGGTTTTGACCCCTCAAATCTTCTCCAAAATGGAAAATTCCTTCGCACAAACTTTATTTAAGGTGTCTAGAACAACTTTTATTCTCTGAGTTTATCCAGATTATGAAGTTTTAAGACCCTTGAATCCCTTTCAAAATCAAAGGTCCACTGCCTTTTTCATTCTGGCAGAAATGGCTCTCAACTTCAAAAGGTCTTTTGAGTACCAAATCTCAACCCAAAAATCTTCCAAAAAATCATGGGATCAGTTTAAAGTCTTAAAAAGATATCCCAATTTTTACTTTTCTGAGTTTCAACTTATTTTGGCCAAAACACACACACACACACACACACAAATGATTTTCAGCTTGGAAGACTCGTTTTACGAGGCGCGTCGGGTGCACACTAACGTCCTTCCCGACGCGTAACATGACCTCCGAACCTAAATCTCTGATCTCGGGCTTTTTTCAAAGTTTTGGCCCTCAAAATTAAAATGGCGTGGCGACTCCGTTTTCGTTGATTTTTTCAAACACAAAAATGGGAAAATTTTCGGATACACATCATCACAATACCCCCTCACGGCATCCAAGTCTGTCAGCGACCCGAGCAAAGGGAAGTGACAGGACGTGTCAGAAGTCGGGAACAGAGTTGCTGACAACGCGAACCAAATGAACCCTCGAGCCAGGCGCTCAGCGGTCATCCTAGGGGACCCCTCCCCATAATCAGCAATGCCTATCCTCAGATGCATCTCCATCGGCCTGTACCGAATACCTAAGCCCCTGGCATCGGTGATATCGAAACCCAGCAGCTCCGACAACTGCCCCGGGGTATAACCATCCACCCACACCAGCGCGTTGCCCCATGTCGGCAACCCAGTGATAGCAGTAAAGTTAGTGGGAGTCACCGTCGCCTCCCCCCATCTGAAATGAAAAGTGTGGGTCGTATCCCACCAGTACTCGCTCAGAGCTACGTACATGGACCTCGCCCTCTGCGTCACAGCCACCGCGGCTACCGCACTGATAAATCCAGCCAATCCGGAGTCGACCACCAGCTGTCGTGGACTCCTCTCTCCGTCTCGAGCCTCGTCCGGGAATATCTCCCACAGCGCTCTCACTGCCTCAAAGGCTCCCCGACTCTTCTGAGTATGAACATCAGCGTCCTCGCCCTGCAGGTGAACAAAGAAAAAATACGTTAAGTACAGAAGCGACATCAACAGAGTGCACGAACGCATGTCAAAATGATGCAATGCAGATACAGTTCTCATTCCTTTCCTAAAATATTTCCATCCCGGTTGGAATATTGACGGTCCAAGATTTCAAAGCATTTCAAAAACTCCGTCGAATCCGGAACTTTCAAAGCATTTCGAAAACTCCGTCGAATTCGGAACTTTCAAATCCTTTCGAACATTTCGAAAATTTACTCCGTCCCGATTTAAACATGCTTTAAATTCGGAAAACACATCTAGGCATGGAATTTTGCAACCAAATTTTTATGTCATCTACCCATAGTGTCAATTGAACTACATCCTAGTCAATTTTGACAAAGGCGCATAGCAAAGTCAAAAGCCCTAATCCGGGCACCAAAATCCTTAACTCATTCCTAGTCAAATTTCTAACATTTAAAGAATGCACATTCTTAAAATTAATGGAATTTGAAGGAAGCTTACTTGTATCTCGATCCCTCCTTTGGATTTGTGGTTCTCCCTAGCCGGGTAGAACTCCGTCGGATTCAATGGATGAATAATGGTTCGAATGGTCCGAACCAACCGTGTTCTTTCGTCATCGGTCCTTCCATGATGAGCCATTGGTTCCCAATCACCTTCCATATCGATTTTCCTTCACAAATTTGAGCAAACCTCACAATTTGGGGTGAAAATTTTCTCTCTTTTCCTCTCCCGTCGGAAATAATGGAAGAAAATGGCCAATTCAGCTTCTGCCTCGGCGCTGATAACAACCTGGTCAACTTCAGGTTCAGTCCGACCAAACTCTTGCTGCAGCAAAAAGATTCCTTGCCACTTTGGCCCCTCAACCTTTCGCACTTCCAATTTTACCCTTTTTGGCCCCCAAAAGTGTAAAATTTCCCCCAAGTTGACGTTTGACATTCAAACGCTCAATCCCATCTCCGGACATTCCAGTTACAATTCCGTCTCCCGACGTCAAAATTTCTATCAGTTTTCACCATCGTTCACTTCCTCGGCCGCCAGTCGTAAGCCAGATCATCCCACCTCAGCGGCCATCAAGGTAAGCCCGCACAACAATCCCTCTTCGGCCATCAAGGTAAGCCCGAACGCTTATCCCCAGCAGGATTCTTAAGAAGAACGTCAATCCTTCCGAGTTGTTAATAACGCCAGTTTAACACAACCGTTCCCATCATTGCGACCCTATCCCCAGTAGGATAAACCTGGCCGTCATCGTAAGTCCAGCACCCCAGGCACGAACGCCTCCGTCTCAGGATAAACGTATCCTCGCAACTCCGGTTTGAGGCGTCACACGCCCTCGTATGTTCAGCAACTCTGGTTTGAGGTGCCACACGCCCTCGTATGATCAGTAACTCCGGTTTGAGGTGCCACACGCCCTCGCATGTTTCAGCAACTCCGGTTTGAGGCACCACACGCCCTCGTATGTTTCAGCAAATCCAGTTTGAGGCGCCACACGCCCTCGTATGATCCAGCAACTCCGATTTGAGGCGCCACACGCCCTCATCAGTATCAGTAACTCCGGTTTGAGGTGCTACACGCCATCGTATGTTCAGCAACTCTGGTCTGAGGCGCCACACGCCCTCGAAGGTTTCAGAAATCCCAGGTTCAGACGCCTCACAATAGTCTCCATTCAGGTTCCGGTACCTCGCAATGGTCTCCATTCAGGTTTAGACGCCTCCCAATAATCTCACTCAGGTCGAGGCCCCCACGCGCGGTCCTTGCACCTACGAACTACGATCGGCTTGATTCCCGCTCGGGATACGTAGGAATCCTTTCGCTAAGGGTCCAGGCAGCTGATCGCCCAGGTCTCTTTCAAAGTAAGGCATCCCGATTTGGATCCTTATCTTTTTCAACGACCCCACTTCCTTCGGAAGAGACGTCGCTGAGGGGCTAACTGTAAGTACCCAAATCCGGATCGTCAAAATCCGTTAGAAAGTTAACCGGAATCCGTTAACTGGCCCGCTCCAGGTTAACCGGAACCCGTTAAGCTCCCCGTTGCCATGCCAATGAGACGTCCCGGGACTGCCCCGTGCATCCCGACGTCGAAACGTACTTAACACACGTCATCACACGTAAAAGTACGGCTTTCCCTGAAAAACGCACTTTCCGACACTTTCCGGGGGCATTTCGGACATTTTCCGGACTGTTATTTTAAAAACGGACAAAACCGGGACCCGGGCACGAACTCCCACAAGGCTGGTGAGTCATGGGACACGTGGCACGCATGCCACCTCCCTCTAGTCACCCTTCAATCAAAAATCAAGGAGAAAAGACTAAAATACCCCTGGTATACAGTCTCAGTCCGGCCGGACTCCTTTGCAGACTCTCAGAAATTGCCAGCAAGTCCCTCCAATTTCCAAAGTTTCACAAAACCCCCTAGATTTCAAGCTAAGTCCGGCCGGACTCATGCTGAATTTTCACCTATAAATAGAAGGGCTGTCAAAGCCATCCAAAAACAACAAAATCACTCTCCAAAAACACCATAGCCACGGCCCAACTGGTTCTCACCCCTTCCCGAGCTCCCATTTCGTCTCGATTCGCGTGAAACCTCCGTATTTCGATCAAATATGCCCCTCACCACCTTAAAACACCATCCCAAACCACTTTCCGTATCCCGTATACACCCCCCGAGCCAAAGGAGTCGACCCTAGCCATAGGTATAACTCCCTCTCCCTAATCTCTCGTTCTGCCTCAGTTTACGCGCCAGTCGCTATAACCATTTCGAACGAACATCTTTGAAATGTAGACGCCTCCGTCTAACGGGGTCCGATACGTTTTAGCCCCTAGATCCTCTTCTCTTCCCGTAAGAGAAGTAATCACGGGTTAAAACGGCATTTCGGCCCCGTTCCATTTAAATTTCTGTCATTTACAATTCCGGATCGATCGATCCGTCGAACGTCATTTCAATTTCTGTCGTTTACAATTTCGGACCATTTGATCCGTCGAACGTCATTTAAATTTCCTGCAACTTTACAATTCCGAGTCGTTTGGCTCGTCGATCGTCATTTACAATTCCGGATCGTTTGATTCCGTTGATACCGCACTTTAAATACTGTCATTTACAAAGTCCGAACCGTTTGGATCGTGATAGTATTTACTTTTCAAAGTCCGAGTCACAACCTGATTCATTGATTGCATGTCATTTAATACGTTTTTTCCCGTAAAAATCG
The DNA here is from genome assembly GCA_022495995.1 of Adenophora triphylla var. japonica. NCBI lineage: Eukaryota > Viridiplantae > Streptophyta > Magnoliopsida > Asterales > Campanulaceae > Adenophora > Adenophora triphylla. The sequence goes on along the minus strand of JAFEMH010000142.1, from coordinate 606,018 downwards.
TTAACAATGTAATGCCCGGTTCAAAATCGAAGTTCGACCTTCGAACTCTCTTTCAAAACGCGCGAAATGACGTTTGGCATCCAAACGCTCATCTTCAAAACTCAAAATCCGACGTTTGACATTCAAACGCTCTTTTCTTAAAAGTCAACATTTGACACTTAAGACAAACATTTAAAATCAGCATTCGCGCCACTTTTCCTAAAACTTCCAAAACCGACGTTTGTCATTCAAACGCTCGCTTTTTCAAACAAAGTCACCTAATCAACGTTTGACATTCAAACCAAGATTAAGCTTGTCGTTCAAGCCCCCATTTCAAAATGCAAACACACACACACACGCACACGTTTTTGAGAAAGGTAGAAAGACTCGTCATACGAGGCGTTTCGGGTGATCTCGTAATACTCTTACCGAAACGTAACGTGACCTCCGAACTTAACAATCTCTGGTACCAAATAGCTTTTTACTCATTTTTGCTGCCAATAAAAATGACCCCCCATTTTCAAAGCTTTTTCCTAAGTTTTTGCTACCAATAAAAACGACACCATTTTCACAAAAGCCGTTTCTCAACGTTTGGGCTCAAAATACAAAAACCGCGTGGCGACTCCTCTCTCCTTCCCAAAAGCGAGGTCTCAAACACCAACCCTCCGCGAAAGACAACCGCCTTTCGCCATCGCGCGAAATCCGGGTAATTTCAGACATTCATTTGTTTTGGTCGCAGTAGATTACTTCACAAAGTGGGTGGAAGCTGCGTCCTACAAAGTGCTTACAGCTAAGAAAGTTGCTCTCTTCATAAAGGAACAAATCTTTTGCCGCTATGGAGTCCCGAATGAGATCATCTCTGACAACGGATCCCATTTTGAAGGAGAAACCGATCGGCTGCTCATCAAGTACAGGGTTAAGCGCCATAAGTCGTCGCCGTAGAGACCGCAGACAAACAGTGCTGTTGAGGCTGCCAACAAGAACCTTGAGCAAATCATAAAGAAGATGGCCGAACGAGGACGGTATTGGGCAGAGAAACTGCATCTAGCATTGTGGGGCTGCCGCACTTCAATTCGGACTGCTACCGGTGCAATTCCATATGCCTTAACTTATGGAATGGAGGCTGTCATGCCAATTGAGCTAGAGATTCCATCCCTTAGGGTATTACTCGAGAATGAAGTCAATAAGATTGAATGGCTCCAAAGTCGATACAATGAGTTGGCACTGTTGGACGAACGCAGATTAAAGGACATGGAGCATAACCGGGCGTATCGGAAGAGAATGGCCCGTGCTTTCGACAAAAAAGTGAAACCCAGGGATATCAAGGTCGGTGATCTGGTCCTCAAGATGAAGCCTTCAAATCAGAGCAGTGCATTGGGCAAATGGGCACCTGTCTGGGTCGGGCCATTTTTGGTAAAGAAAATATTCTCCGGAGGAGCTATGCAGCTGACAGATTTGGATGGCAATCCGTTCCTGCACCCCGTCAATGGCGACAAGTTGCGGCGGTATTATATTTGATCGAGTCTTCCCCTCTGTATAAAAAAAAAAGAACAAAAAAAGAGAATAATAAAAGGTGCAATAAAATTGTCCCAGATGAGACTGAAAATCTCTCAAAAGGCAGTCCATGCAAAAATAAGGGACGCGCCCGGTGCTAAAAGAATATACCCGACTAGACTGAAAACCCTAAAAATGGGCGGTCTAGGTAAAAAACAGGGTCGCACCATGTCCCCCTTCTATCTTCCCTTTATTAAACACAAAATTTAATTGAGTCGAACTACGGAGACCTGAGCCCCTTAGTTCTCTTTGTAAAAGGGGAACGTAGGCAACCACTCATGGTTCGGTCTAAAATGCTGCAAAATCTCCAATCTTGTCATATAAATGATGCTTTTAAGTTTGCCAAAATGTGTTTTGATTACAGCTCCAAAGCTTTTCAAAGGTTCATTATAAGTTAATATTCTTTTTGATGAGTTCAAGCACGGCCTGCTTTCGACTCATATAACCTGCTGCGAATAAAGGCAATAAGTTTTCAAAATTCTAACATCTATTTTTGTCTGCAATAAGTAATCAAGGGATACTCATGTTCCATACAATAAATATCTTCCTCAAAATACAAATAAAAGTGTCTCCTATCTCTCAGATAAAGTGTCTAAGAGCTCGTTCCCTCTCCCGAACTTGCATCTCTAATCTTCCTTTTCCTCGGTCCCCGGGAGGTCCTTGGCCTTGGAATGTCAAATAAGTCGATTTGAGCTCGTCCTAGCTCGGGTATAATGCATGCCGGTGGCTCGATCAGACCAGTCTCCCTCAAAGCTGCCCTAGCAATCCTATCTTGCCTCAAGGCCTCTCTGCGAGCTATCACCTCTGGATCATCTCTCATGGCAGCTCTCCAAAGTTCTTGCCTTCGATAGTCCTCAGCAACATTTCCGGTGACATCATCTGGGTTCCCTTGGGCCTCTGTATCTCTAAAAGACCGGCTAGTCGGGTAGTTTGCTCCAAGGTATTCTCGACGGCGAGCCTCTATTGTCAACTGCACAGGACCCCGTTGCTCCTCATACCAAATCAGATACTCTATGGTCAAGAATGTAATCCCTCTGGCCTGTCTAAGGAGTGTCTGTGTGGGAAGAAAGCCCTCTAGAAAGGATCTGCTGAAAAACTGCACAGTCTGGGGCTCAGTCATTTCCATCGAAACAGCATCAGTCATCAGTCTCTCCCTCAAAGCCCGGACAATCTGCTGCGGGTACCGGTACTGCCTACTCACTAATGATGGAATGCAGAATGAAGATACATGCAACCCTGGCAGTCTGACTACCACTGACCCATCCTGAATATCTCTCATGGTCTGTAGCCCCCACGCTGGAATCCAAAAGCTCAGATCAGCGGTCCCGTACCGCGTCAATCTCATCTGCCAGCTGTCAGCGGCCGCATCTCTCAGCATCCTGCGTGGCCTGGTCACCCAAGGCATCGCTGTCCGACCCTCTGGTAATGGCCCAATCAAGCGCAACCTCTCAGAAAGCCACAAAGATAATAAAGTGGGGCTGCCTGCACCCATGAAATCGGATCCTCCTGCTAGCCTATCAATGCCATGGTAGGTCTCGGCCAACAGCAGCGGTACAATGTCCATCTCCCCTTGGCCAGACCGGATTTGACAAAGGTCCACACCTCGGTCACCCCTGAGTTGTCTGACAATCTCCAACAACGTACCCGGACAGACTCCGGTATATCCACAGAAATAGTAAGCCGACAGGGTGAACAACATGAATATGTCCAAAGATGTAGAAAGATCAAACAGCTCAGGACTGGAAAGGCGCAATCTGGCCATCCGAGTCAAGTCTATAATCCCACCATCAAGAATAATGGGTACTACCTAGTCTGCTGGTAAACCTAGAAAAGCTGATAATCGCTCCGCGGTTGACCGTCTGTCCCGAGGAAATGCTACAGTCGTCGCCTCACTCAGGCCTGTCAATGCTCTGAAATCCTCCATGGTTGGTGTCAGATCATTGTATGACAAAGTGAACACATGCCGCTCCGAGTCCCAAAAGCAGGACGTAGCCCGGAGCAAATCCCAGTCAATCCTCCAGTCTTTCAAAGGCCAAATGCATGGCATGCTATATCTCCTATCAATGATTGTCCTATGGTCTTTCTGATGAAATCGCGAAACTTCAACAAAGTCTTGATGAAATTGATGTTCCCGGGAAGCTAATTCTCTGTTATAATGTTCCATTGTGATTGAAAGTTCCAATCTTTGTCAAAGAAAATGCTTGTCTGTCAAGCTGGGGCTGCTGGTGTTCTCCTACTAAAAGGGCAGTGTCTGCAAATGAATCCTGAGCTGATTTAAAAGGGCCTGTTACGAGCCTCCTCCAGTCGTGCGACACAACTTGCCAAGCAGGCATGGCATGTCGGGCGACACATCTTGTCAACATCAGACATCATCAAAGTTGTTGCAAGTCTACCTTCCAGGGCACTCTCCGACTCGCCGTCGCTGCAATATACCTCCCATCCTCACATATATTCACATGTAAATGCACAGGAGAGGATTCACTCCACCATGTGTATCACTATACACACTCATCCGATATAGTTTCATCATCTCATGTACAAACCCGGCAAAGCCGATCATGCAATACAATCATCATATTTCCTTCATTCAATCATCATCCCATTCCCAGAGCAAATGGACTCGTGCAAACAAACTAACATAGTTTAAATCATTTCTAACAGAGTAGCATAGTCAAATTTAGTGCTTGGAGAGTTATAATTCCCCCCGCAGGTATAATAATCAACTGAGCATCATCAAATTTTGAGGACTCTCAACGAAAATCGAGACAAAGATTCCAAATCTAGAAGTCTCCCAGCAATATTTATCAAGATCATCGGCCCCACCGCCAAAGCATCAGAAAAATCCATTTTTCATGGTAATCTAGCAAGCAAAATTCATGCCCTATCAAGCAAAGTTCATGACTCCAAAGTCAGCCAACCATCAACAAAGGCCATCCCTCGCACGGAAAACTAGCAATTTATCAGCAATAGTGGTCTAAGTCCCTCCGGCAGCCACGATCATCGACAGTAGCCTAAGACCTTTGGTAGCTACCTCTCATCATCAAGCAGTAGCCTAAGACCCTTGGCAGCTACCTCTTCATCATCAAGCAGTAGCCTAAGACCCTTGGCAGCTACCTCTTCATCATCAGCAGTAGCCTAAGACCCTTGGCAGCTACCTCTTATCATCAAGCAGTAGCCTAAGACCCTTGGCAGCTACCTCTCATCATCAAGCAGTGGCCTAAGACCCTTGGAAGCTACTCCTCATCATCAAGCAGTGGCCTAAGACCCTTGGCAGCTACTCTTCATCATCAAGCAGTGGCCTACGACCCTTAGCAGCTACTCTTCATCATCAAATTGTAGCCTAAGACCCTCCGGCAGCTACAACTCTCCATCACCATCAGCAATTGTAGCGTAAGACCCTCTGGCAGCTACAACCCTCCACGATCATCAGCCGTAGCCTCAGTCCCTCCGGCAGCTACAGGTAAGCACAGCAAAGGTATGAAAACATATCTCTACCATATCTTTTTGCTCCTTATTGGCATTTTCGAACTACGACCGGCTTGATTCCCTCCAGGGATACGTAGGAATCCTTTCTCCAAAGGTCCAGCCATCCGATCTCACCAGTCATCGTCCATCCATCTGCCATATCCCCAGCCGCTCATTGGGATTGGGTCTTCTTTTATCGACAACCTCACTTCTTCCATAAGTGACGTTGCCGAGGGGCTCTGTAAGTACGCCAATCCAATTTGCGACCCTTCTTAGGTGCAATTTAATATGATAAAATTGCATTAGGGGGCATTTTGGTAAATTCCCGGCCTATTCTGAGACTTTCGGAAACATTTCATAAGTTTCTTGCGAAGGAAGTACTTTTCAGTACTTTGCTCATGCTAAAGGACCTACAAGGAATAAACCAGTTTTGGACCTTTTGGGTATTAACCTGGAATGTTCCAGAACCAGGTTTTGGCACCAGAAACGGTTGGTGACATCTTGTGTCACGCGACAACTCGAGCCATGGAAATTGGTTGCAGGAAGTCGTACGACACCTTGTGTCCATCAACTGCAGCCTATAAATAAGACCCTCCCCCTCTCATATCTGGATCCCACTTTTGCCTACTGTTACTTTGCCAATTTGGAAACGTACCACACACACTACAAACACACACCTCTCTCTCCTACCCAAATCCATCCAATCCTCCCTCAATCCTCTCCAATTCACTTCAATTCACCCATCATCATTTAGATCCTCCATCAACCACTCCTCCTCAGCTCAGTCCATCCTAGAAGCAGTTATTGAAGGATTCTATACCAAAATTGGTATAGAATTCGTGGATACTACAAGGGTAACACACAAAACCCCTCTTCTCTCTCTTATTTTGTCATTTCCATAATTCAATCATCATATCTTCATCTGATTTCAGTAATTCGACTCCATCTGTCCTGATTACTAAAATCCAATCGCAATCTCTCTGTTTAATCATTGTGTTTTGTATAATTGCATGTTCATGA